>JAQFXP010000539.1:0-28130 GCA_034693685.1 Belba bartosi
ATTACTTTGTGTAGATTTACTTATAGAAGCTAATTATAAACAATTCGGGTCAATTTGGCAAAATATTTGAAATTGCCCTTTCCTCTTTGTAAAATATAATTATTTAATATACAATAATATTTATAAATAATTGTAATTAAACATTTTAAAATTATTTTTACATTATTATAGAAACAAACATAAATCAATTATAGAAAACAAAACATAATCTTTAATTTATTTATTTATTATTTAAAGAAATATAACTATTTATCCGTGATAAATTTAAATATCGATACCTTTTATTAAGTTATTACAATTTTTATTCTTATTTAGATTATTGAAACATTATAATGACTTTATCAATTTAATAACACATATAATAAGTTTTGCTTACAAAATTTATTTTGACTTAAAGTACGTCCAAATGCGCCAAAAACCCTGAGATTTTGAACCAAAATTAGGAGATAATCTCAATTAACGTTAAATTCGGTTTTATTTTAGTTAAATTAACTAGATCAATTATATATTTTTTTAAAATAATTTTATAAATATCTACGTGATATTAATTAATACAAAATTGATTTTATTTACTAAATAAATAATAATTTAATAAAATAAATTTTTTTATTTGACTTATATATTTTTAGTACAGTCTTTAAATGTTACATATCTAATTTGACTTATTAGTTAATTAAAAATTATAAAGTGTTAACTTAAACGCTAATAAAGCGGATTATCGATATAAGTTTACTTTAAAATTATTACACAGAAGTCTTACAGTGATTTTGATTTACTCATACATATAGTGTGGAATTTTTTCTGCAATAATCCCTTTTTAGGATTTGAAAGGGTCACTATATCTCTCTGCAACTTTAACTGCTAAAGCGCTACAAAAAACTAATTTATATAAAATAAACTAAAATACAATTTGGATATAAAAGTTGGGTATGGAAGTCGGGTATGTCGAATATGTTAATGTCGAATATGTTAATGTCGAATATGCCAATGTCGAATATGCCAATGTCAAATATGCTAATGTCAAATATGCTAATGTCGAATATGCTAATGTCGAATATGCTAATGTCAAATATAAAAATATTTTTGTAATTTAGGTCTTATTCGACATTAGCATAATTGACATTAGCATATTCGACATTAACATATTCGACATTAGTATATTCGACATTAGCATATTCGACATTAGCATATTCGACATTAACATATTCGACATTAACATATTCGACATTAGTATATTCGACATTAGCATATTCGACATTAGCATATTCGACATTAGTATATTCGACATTAGCATATTCGACATTAACATATTCGACATTAACATATTCGACATTAACATATTCTACATTAGTATATTCGACATTAGAATATTCGACATTAGCATATTCGACATTAGCATATTCGACATTAGTATATTCGACATTAGCATATTCGACATTAACATATTCGACATTAACATATTCGACGTACCCGACTTCCTTATCCAACTTTTATATCCTAATTTTATTGAGTCATACATTAAGTCATTTATACTTTATTTTTAATTGTTAGAATTATGTGCAGAAAGATTTTATTTCGAGCAAAACTAAAAAACAACCCCGGAACATATCTTAACTCAAATTAACTTATGGATTAATTTCTAATAATAGATAAAAATTACTTGATCTTATCAAAACAATTAATAGATTAATTTTTAGAAAGTAATTTATATTAAACTCTAATACTAATTACAGTCTACTCCGGTTATAATCACTGCATATGAAAAGCACCAAACCTTACAAATAGTGTTCTTAATGCAACGGTTATAATCATTTTCGGCTATAATTACTTAATTTACCATGCAACAACGTGGTGATTATAAGCGGAGTATAATGTAGTAATTATTAGTGAAATAAATATTAAAATATTGCCAAAAAAATAATCATACCAGTCAAACTAATGGTAATGATAAAAATATTTAATTTGTTACAAATAATAATTTTTAAAACTAAACTGATAAAGTTTGAGTAAACTAACCTAATTTAAAATTTACCTTACTTTATTAAAATAATAAAATAATCAATGCTAATTTAAAATTAACTTAATAAATCTTTACAAATGCTAGAATACAAATTTTAAAGTAATTTCTTTTTAATAATTACTCGAGAACTTTAGTCTCCATTCAAGTCAGTCAACAGTAAATCGTCTTTACGTTTGTAATACTCCCGGAATCGCTTAATAGCATAACCCAAAAAGTCAGCGGAAATGGCCGAGTGTTGGGTCTGAACGACAGCCCAAACACCCCAATAGAGATGTGATGCCAATGAGAACCGGTTTACCTGATTGTAGAGGTTTTCCACATCTGCTTCGATCGACGACTTCTCTATCGAATCGGTCAGAAGTGAGCGACCATTCAGTGCAAACCCGGCTTCTAAGTAGTGCCGAAGCCATTGAATTTGAAATTCTTTGTCCGGATATAGACTCGGATTGAATGTCTCGACGCCTCCGAACTCACAGAAATGATTGGCGATATCGAAGGCCAAGTAGTTGTAGTCCGAGTACTCGAAGTCTATAAAACTAATGACAAGTATATCGGAGTCGAAGATTATGTTCTTAATTGACAGGTCGTTGTGGCAGAAGACCACGGGAGAGGACAACCTTTTTAGGTCGAGTTCGAGTGAATTCACTTCCGATATAAGACCTTCTCTATTGGGAATGACTTCTTTGAAACTGTAATTCAATTTAAATATTAATAATTAAAACAAAACTCAAACAAAAATTAGGAATTGATTAAACCGTTCGTTCTGTTGACTGTCCTTTAAGTCATTGGGTATTAACTCTAAAAACTTTCGGAGATCTTTGATAAGACAGGGTTCGGGTTCAAGCATTGGGTTCTTCAGTTCGGGTCTAATTACATGCATTCGAACAAACATTTGACTAATAAGTGATGATATGATCGGATCTCTAACCATATTCTCGTTCAACACAACTCCCGGAGAATATCCATAACATAAGCCGTTATTAAAAGTGCAATAAACCGGAGGAATAAGTTTCGACTTATGCAGTGTTTGCATATTCCAAACCTCCCGTTCCCTATCAATGAATAACTCGGTATTTTCTCCATAAACTCGAATCAATATCATATCATTGGAACTGTTGTCCAGATATGCGCCAAACAATCGGTTAGAAAAACCATCGGTGAACACCTTTCGTTTTATATTGATTTCCGGCCACTCAGGTCTCACAGCTTTGACCACTTGAGTCACTCCATCTTCTAGATTGGAATCACTTAGAAATAGATCCAAATGTTCGACACAAACACGCATTTCCATTGATTTATACAACAAATTATTGTTCAAAAAGTATTCAAATTGGATTCAATTGATATTTATGTTTGATTTGTAGCACAAATAATCTGTATTTGAAAAACCATTTCTATTGAGTTTTTACTAAAACAAACCTGAAAAATTTGTCATATTATGTGACAAACATTTCCCAAGCCAAATTAATAATAAATTTCAGATTATATTAAACCTTGACTTGAATTGTGATAAATAATATGTTTAATTCAATAATATTTTAACTGAATATCGAGATATTTAGACCTAATTATAGTGAATATTGATTTGCCCTTCAAAGCAATTCATTGATGTTTTTTCTTAAATTTAATTTAATACTTGTTTGAGTTACTCCAATTTTTATCCAAGTGTGTATCCGTAGATTCAGTTGGCGTTTATCACAAAAGATAGTTTATGTCCTAAGGATAATAAAACTGAGTTTAACGCAAATTTTTGGAAATTATATTAATTTTGGTCATAAGATCACAAAATATTTTTAAAAGGCATTTGCCTTGACCAGATTTAAATGGGGAATATATGCCAATTTTTAAAATCAAGGGATACTTGGCTTATTCTCTCTTCATGAATGCCTGACATAAAACCACTTTTAATTTAAAAGACATTAATTTTTATGAATTAACTCCGATTTGTACCAAAGTGTGTATTTGCAAATTGAGATGGCATTTGTCACAAAAATAATTTTTTTCTTAAGGATTAATGGCATATAAAAATTTTTCCGAATGTACATAAATAATAATATGCTGACAAACTTTGTTTGGCATAATTTTAAAATTTTATTGTTTTTTGTCAAATATTTTATTTATTTTTAAAAAAATGTTGGAACGTAAGAAAAATTATTTTAATTATTATTAAATCTTATAATATAATAGAAAAAAACAATTTTTTAACTTTATTATTTAAATGGTTATAAATGTTTAACGAATACAATAATTTCTTACATTTTATAAATTTTAATTCTAATTTACAAACAAACTAATTGAAATATTTTATTAATTTTTTCACTAACATATACACGAATTAAAGCAAAATTAATAACTAGGTTAATTATTTAATTTTAATTTGCTAAAATTCTTTAATATTAAAATATTTCATTTGTTGTTAAATAACTTTAGCGCCAAAAAACAACCAGATTTTAAAAAATTAAATTGTATTATATAAGAGGTGCTCAAAAATAAACCCTTCTTTGCCCAAGATTGCATTTTGACGTCACTATAAAAGTCATGTTTATAATTTTTAAACATCATTTCCTTTCACAAGAAATTTGTTTTTATAAATATTTCATTTAATTATTAATTCTGCTTTAATATATGTATGTGTTAGTAAAAAAACATTTAAAATATCTTATTAAGTTTGTTTGTAAATTATATTTAAAATTTGAGAATAAAATGCAGCCTAGTGCAATATTGTTTATAGGTAGAAGAATAATTTTTATATAAACTATTATTTAAACTATAAAAATATGGTTCGTTTATAACTAGCTAAACAAAATTATTTTAACAATTAAATTTTTAAACTAGAAATAAACTCGTTCTAATGTAATTAATTTAATTTATTTTAATATTTGTGAAAAAGTAATATAAATTAAATTTAATTATTTATAAGCCGAGCATTTGTTTGTTTTATTAATGCTCTAGGCTAGACTCAGAATTGAAGAATTGGTATAAATCTGGACAGCTTGACATTCTGCCTATTCAAACTAGCCTAAAAATTAAAATTCTTTTATAAATATATATTTAATTATTATTTTACATTATATTAATATTAAGGATTGTTCCAAAATTTAAAGAACTTTTGAAACAAGTTTTGATAAAAATTTATGGGACTAGACATGTGTTGTCTTTGAGTCAAAAACCAGTTTAATATACTTATAAGAGAATGCCAAAAATAATTCATTTGTTATATTAGTGCTTTATTTATTTGTATTTTTAATTGTATTGGAGTTTAAAATGGGTTAGCGGTTTAAAAAACGGTTTTATTGTTTTACTCTAATACGTCTATAACCTATCTGTTTTACAAGTTCACTATATCAATACTGCTTCAAATCTTGGAACAGTACTCGAGTCCTTAAGTGTTATTTTTAAAAATGATAAAATAAAATAAAATAGTTTTTGTTAAACACTTTTTTTAAAATTAGGCCATATTAAATTTTGCTAAATGAATATGACAATAAAATTAAGAAATAAAATCAAACTTTGACTGTAAGATAAATAGATTAATGTTTATAACTATTGTAGAAAATAAATAATTATTTAATAATTTATTAATAATCTCGCCATAATTAGTGCACAATAAACACTTTTAAAGGATTAAGGTTATTGCAGACGCTAGCTAAATTCAGTTGATAAGAAGTGATAACAGGGGCAAACTATGCTTTTAATTAAGGCATAAAAATTAATATAAGAAATTTTATGTTTTTAATCTAAGTTTTGGCTGTAAACTGACTGTTTGTTTAATTAAAAATAAAAGAAGTTTTTGTTCTCAAGTAAGTGCTTGTTAATTGTCGTTGTTTGGGCGGCCGACGGCTCTGCCGCTTGTGCTCACTAATGGTGCTTTGGTCTAGCGTGCGCTAGGTCAAAATACCACAATATTATATGGTTTATATTAAATACGTTATAAATTAAAAAATTTTAAGAATTTAAGAATTTATCATTTACAGTTTGAAAATATACTTTCTTTTTATTAAAAAATTTTTGTTTGTTATTTTACGCCAATAATTTTTTTTTATAAATATGATCTAGTGCTTTTAAGCCCCAAAAAATTTTCAATAAGGCGTTCTTTGCTTGACACTCTTTGTGAGCTTAACTATTATGGCATTTACTTAAATATGTAACCAGTCTTTTATTAGTTGTATTTGTATTAAAGATTATTTTAGGTATTTTACTGTTAATGCATATAAGCAGAGATCGTGAATGGGGGATCAAGCAAAAATCCCCCTGATTTTGAAAATTTGGATTTATCCCCCCTTAGCATATTGTACACAAAAAGGTACTAATTTAGTTTAAATCCAGTTAAATTAGGAAATTTTTCATCATAAATATATGGGGTTTTTGAGCGTTTTTGGAAAATTCCTCCCCTGATCCTCCCCTAGGTTTTTGGACAAAATTTGGGGGAAAAATCCCCTTTCTGATCCCTCATAAATCGGCCGACCTTCTCGATCTCTGCATATAAGCAAATAAATCTCAAATATTTTTATGGAATTTTTTTTACTCAAAACAACTGAATTTTGAGTATAAATTAAATTTTTCTTTTAATAATTAGTTAATTTATTTAAATTTTTATTTATACAATTATAATAATATTTAAATAATGCTTCAAAGACCTCAATTAAAGAACGTGTTATTTGAGTTCCCAGAAAATTATTTAAGTGCTAATGAATATATTACTCAGCAGTAAAATGTTTGAAATAATCTTTAGTGCAAATACAACTGATAACATTTTGGTTACATATTCACGTAAATATCATAAACTGAAGTAGTACAATGACGTAATGCATATACGTTTAATTTGATTACACGTCAGAGATTGAATATATAGTTTGTTCAGTGTAAGAGTAGCATACCTTCTCTATGCGATTAGCACTATTTGAGTTAGCGCTGATTTCAGACTGTAGAGCCTCTATCAGTGCTAAGCTGTTAGAGAACGTATGCTACTCTTATAAGAACCAAACAATAACAACAAATAGTCGACATATTTAAAAACATTTGAGCATTAAAACGGCTAAAACTTTGGAGTTAAGGTAAAATTTAAATAAATTTAAATTAAATATTTTATTTGAAAAGTATTTTAACTAATATATAATTGTTGAACCAAAATATATACCATATTTAAAACACTTCTAATTTAAATAAAGCAACAAATATTATTTAAATATAAAATAGTTATTAATTCAGTATTTGGCGCCGGTTCCGAATCTGGCCCGCGAGTTTTTTATATGGGGATGTACCCTTTTGTGCAAGGAGTTTATTTATACATGTTAGACATTTCTACCATCAGGGATTTTTCAGATATTTTCAATTAAATTTTAAAAATGCAAAGGGGGGATTCTTTACATTTTATTCGTCTCAAGTTTTATCCATCTGTGATTTTCAAAGTTTTGCAGCGTTTTAGCTAATCTAAAACATGTGATAAAGGTTAGAGTATGTTAGGGTAGTTTAGTTTATGTTAGGTTAGGTTAGAAAACATGTAAGTTTAGGTTAGGTTGTAAACTTGAGATGAATAAAATGCAAAGAGTCTCCCCTTTGCATTTTCAAAATTTAATCGAAAATATCTGAATAACCCCTGGGGGTAGAAATGTCTAACATGCATAAATACACTTACTGTCCAAAAAGGAATATCCCCATATAAAAAAATCGTGCGGGCCAGATTCGAAACCGGCGCACAGTATTTATATTAATATTTGTCAAGATTAAATATTGTCTGCAAATGTTAACTGTTGCAATAAAATTATTTAAATTATATAGATAATTAAAATCAAGTCTAACTAATAATACTTATTTGTGTTTTTGTTATTTAGCAATTTGTGCTCAATAGTATTTTCAAAACTAATATATATTTAGTATTATTGTAATTTTTGTAATAAAATATAATATTTTATGTTTTAATATTATTCTAACTAACTTAAAACTTAATTAAAGTATCATAGTATACTTCTAAAAAACAAGTAATACTTCATATTAAAGTATATTTCTACTTTTTTGTAAATTATTTTTTTATTATAATCGCATGATTTTAACATATTCAAATTAATTTAAATGTTTTGATTTACAGATATAAATATTCTATTTACAATTTAAACTAAATAAACATTCTATGAGGTTAAATTTATTATTTTATCAAATATTTAAAAATTTAGTTACTTTATGCAAAAAAAATAAAGAAAATAAATAAAACTCATAATATTTACCAAGATGATTAATAAATAAACTTGTAGTGATTTTTAAAAATGTTAAATTCAATTTATGTAGTACAGTATACATTTATACATTTTTAGAATAAATAATAAAAAAATACTGTATTTGTTTATAAACTATAAAATTCCTAAAAGAAATTTTTAAAAATAAAATGTATTAAAACCTAAGGGAAAATATTTACTAAAAACGCTCAAAAAGTCATATATTTATAATAATATTTTACACAATAAGTAAATTATTTAACTTAACTACAACTACTTGGCCTTCGATATCGCCAATCTTTTTTTTAATTTCGGAGGTGTCGACGAGACAATTAATCCGAGTCTATATCCGGACAAACGTTAACAAATTCAATGGCTTCGGCACTACTTAAAGGGGGTTTGCATTAAATTGATAATATTTAACACAATTTAACTAAAATTAAACCGGATTTAAACTGAATTTAACGCAAATGTAGAAGAAAATTGTAAACAATAATTCATTACATTTGTAAAGTGGATACTTTTGCCCGGACAAATTTTAAGAGGGAGGGAAAATATAAGCCAATTTAAAAAATTATAAATTTTTTTGTTAATTAAGTTTTTGTAAATGCCTGAAATAAAGCATTTTTAAAAAATTTAAATAACATTAAATTTATTGCTAAAGTCAAACAAGTAATGAATTGAATTTGATATAAAACTAGAGGTCGATCTCTGGAGTCGGGAATCCCAATACCGACTCGGGAATGCTACTCCCGCACCCGACCGAAATTAATCGGGAATCCCGGTCGAGTCCCGAATTTAAATATTTATAAAATAATAATATAGATTTATTATAAAATATTTAAATTAATCTCAAATAATAAAAACAATTCAAATTTTAATAATTAAAAAAATTGTTAAAAGTGTTATTCAAGCATTAGATGTAATTTCAAATCATGTGTTTAAATTGTTTTTATAATGTATTGTGTCAAATGAATCAGATTATAAATAAATTTAAATTTAAACACAAGTTTTTAGTAAATACTAAAGATTTAGATAAGAATCAGCTAAAAATCCCCCTAATTCTAAAAATTAGCATTTATACCAGAGATCGAGAAGGTCGGCCGATCCAAGGGGGATCAGGGGAGGGATTTTTGTCAAAATTTTGGCCAAAAACATAGGGGGGATTAGGTGGGGAATTTTTCCAAAACTCTCAAAAAATTTGTAATGAAATTTTGCCTAATTTAACTGGATTTAAACTAAATTTAAACTAAATTTTGTTAATTAAACTGGATTTAGCACCAATTTAAGAAAAATTTCCTAATTTAGGGCAAAAAACACAAACAAAATTTCGGTTCTTTTCGCCGGCCGGCAAAACGTCGAGGGGGGTACATTTTCTCGGACCAAATGCTAGGGGGGGGGGGATAAATTTAAATTTTTAAAACCAGGGGGAATTTTTGCCTGATCCCCCCTTATTGATCTCTGATTTATACCTTATAACATTTGGTCCAAAAAAGGATCTCTGATATGATTTGTCAACTATAAAGGCGTCATTTTTAAATTTTTTGACCAAAATTCGAATTTTTCCAATTGTTGATAGTTTTTATTTATTTTCAGATAAATTAACTAAATTTAGTTTAAATTAAATTATATCACTTTTAAAATTAAGTGATTTTAAGATTTTTTTTAGCGTTTTAAAAAATTTTCTTTTCTTATTTTTTCTTGAATCGGCCGAAAATCTGAATTTCTGGTACATAAAAAAGTGATAAAAACTGCGCTAAATGTAAACTTTTCAGTATACATATGCATAATTTTTTCTATTTTGAAAATCGGGATTCCGTCGGGAACCAGGATTTGTCTGTCGGGAACCGGGAGTCGTAATCCCAACCGAAAACAACCTCTATATTCATCAATGAATTGCATTGAAAAGTAAATAAATTTAAACTACAATTAGGTCTAAATAATTCGATATTCAGTAAAACTATCGTTGAATTAAACAAAATTTTACAAGAATTTAAATCAAAGTCTAAAAAATTTTAAGATAATCCGACATTTATCATTAATTTAAAAATATATTACCTCATAATTTGTTAATTTTTCCAAACTGGTTTTATTAATGGCTCATTAAAATTAATTTTTCAAATACAGTCTTATTTTTCCCAAATTTTTAAAACAAATATCAATTGATCTAGATACAATACTGTCTGAACAATAATTTCTGAATACCAATGGAAACACGTATTTGTGTCAAACATTTGGATCTATTTGTGAGTTATTCTAATCTAGAAGATGGTGTGACTCAAGTGGTCAAAGCGGTGAGACCTGAGTGGCCAGAACTTAATACAAATCTAAAGGTATTCACTGATGGATTCTCTAACCGATTGTTTGGCGCATATCTGGACAATAGTCCCAATGATATGATTTTGATTCGAGTTTATGGAGAAAATACTGAGTTATACATCAATAGGGAAAAAGAGATTGAGAATATTAATACAATGCATAAGTCGGGACTCATTCCTCCGATTTATTGCACTTTCACTAACGGCTTATGTTATGGATATACTCCGGGAGTTGTGTTGAACGAGAATATGGTTAGAGATCCGATCATATCATCACTTATTAGTCAAATGTTTGTTCGAATGCATGCAATTAGACCCAAAGTGAAGAACCCGACACTCGGACCCGAGCCGTTTCTTTTCAAAAAACTCCGGAAGTTCTTAGAGTTATTACCCAATGAATTAAAGAATAGCCAACAGAACGAACGGTTTATTTCATTACATTCTTTTGAATTGGGTTTTGTTTAAATGATTAATATTTAAATTGAATTACAGTTTAAAAGAAGTCGTTCCCAATAAAGAAATCCTCATATCAGAAGCGGATTCACTCGAACTCGACCTAAAGAGGTTGTGCTCTCCGGTTGTCTTCTGCCACAATGACCTGTCTGTACAGAACATAATCTTCGACTCCGAGAGACGTGTCATTAGTTTTATAGATTTCGAGTACTCGGACTATAACTACTTGGCCTTCGATATCGCCAATTACTTCTGTGAGTTCGGAGGCGTCGGCGAGACATTCAATCCAAGTCTATATCCGGACAAACAATTTCAAATTCAATGGCTTCGACACTACTTAGAGTCCAGTTTTGCACTGAATGGTCGCTCACTTCTGACCGATTCGATAGATAAGTCGTCGATCGAAGCAGATGTGGAAAAGCTCTACAATCAGGTGAACCGGTTCTCATTGGCACCGCATCTCATTTGGGGCATTTGGGCTGTAGTTCATTCCCAATACTCGGCCATTGAATCAGATTTCTTGGGTTATGGTATTAAGCGACTCCGGGAGTACTACAGACTTAAAGATGAGTTAATGTCGAGTGACTTGAATTAAAACCAAAGTTTATTTTTTTAGTTTATAATACTTTTAATATTTAACATGTAACAAATGATTAATATTGTAATAAAATTATGAAGGATATAACTTTTATTTATATTCTTGTTTATTAAGATTTTTGGTAATAAAGCTGCGAATTTTACAGTAAATTTTATTTTTGAAAATTTTAAGATGGCTTCTTTATAGCATTACATTAGTAGATATTATTAATTAAATATAAATTTTAATCATTGTTTTCATTGTGTTTAAACCCACATTTGATTTATGTGTTTCATAAGTGCAATTTTAGTTTTTACCAAGTTGTTTATAAATTACAATTGTTAGAACAAAAGTGTTTAGGACATTTTTATAAAAAACATAATTTTGCATAATTTTTATATTAATTATTATTTGCTAAACTAAATAATTTTTTAATTATAAACAAAATAAAATGTTATATATTCTCATTTTATTCAATTGAAACCAAATCAATTATTTGTTAAAAACTTATTTTTATTATGCAATTTAAAAATTAAAATAAATTATTTAATTTTGTAAAGCACAATTAGTAACAATAATTTTTTACACATTTTAAATTAAGTTTTAATAAATTATAATAACTTTTTAAAATTTTTTTATTTTCTTTATAATAAATAAACTATTTAACAACAGATGAGATAATGATTAACTATAAATAAACTTGTTCCAATTTAATGTATTTTGTTTTTAATAAAAATATAATATAAGTTACATATAATTATTAAAAAGTTAAACAATTCTGTTTTATTATTAGCTTAAACTAAACTTTTAACCAGAGATTGTGAAGGTCGGCCAATCCAGGGGAAATCAGGGGTGGAATTTTTTTAAAAATTCTCAAAGAACTGAAATATTTATAATAAAATTTTTTGTAATTTACCTGAATTTAAACTAGATTCAAACTAAATTTAGTTAAATTAACTGGATTTAAATTTAATTTAGCACCAATTCAGAAAAAATTTCCTAATTTTGGTCAAAAAACTTAAAAGATTTGCCGGCCGCTTTCGGCGGCCGGCAAAAAGTTGAGGGGGTATCTTTTCTAGAGGGATATATCCCAATTTTCAAAATTAAGGGGATTTTTGGCTAATTTCCCCTTCTCAATCTCGGCTTTTAACATACACTTGAACAATCTAGCCTAAAGCTGGAAAGTTAGCCATTTTGATTTCACTGCAAACCAGATTATTTTTAAAATTTAAAAATCTATAAATATATATTTAGTTATAATTTTACATTATATTAAATGTTATTTTTAAAAATCCTAAAATAAATTAAAATAATTTTTGCAAAAACTTTATAAAAAAAATTAAACCATCCGAATTTTACCAAATGAATCTGGCAATCTAATTGAGATATTAAATTGGATTTTGATTGTACAGTTATTTATATTCAGAAAATGACACGAATTTTAAAATTTAAACAAACATACAAATAGTTTAACATGTATATTTTGTAGCTTTTTGCCTGTTTTAAAGATGAGCTTGTAAACTTTGACTTTGCTATGTCAACTGTTTTAACTTGATCTTTTTCTTTAATCTTTGTTTCATACATAATTCTAGTATTGAAAAACTGATAAATATTATATTATTTGTTTTTGTATTAAATAATTAATTTTTGATATTTAATTAAAATTGTATTGATTTTCTGCACTTAAGATAATTGCTTAATTATTAATATAATAAAAAGTTAATATATTTTATTGACATTAAAATGTTTTTAATTTAGTAATTTGTATTGATTTACAATATGTAAATAATATATTAAGTATACATGTTTACTAAATCTATATTGCTAAATTATATATTTTTATTAAATATAATAAAACAAAATTTTTGTATTAAAATTAAAATTGGCAAATAAAATATTAAAATTTTATTAAATATTAATTAAAAATTAAACATATCAAAATATAATTTAAAATACAAAATTAACTTTGTAAATTATTTATAAATTGTTATAGATTAATATATATTTACCATGTATCAATATACTCAAAAGCTAAATTATAATCTGTTAAAAATATCAAAATTTAGCTTAATAAATTTATTAAATACAAATTTTTCATTTATTACAAAATTATTGCTTTGGTTTCTACGTATATTTGGTGTGACCTTTGGTGGACTCACTATTGATAGCAATGGAAAACTAATAAAAAATATATTTTATAAATATTACGCTTTTATTATTGGAATATTATTAACTTTAAAAATTATAATAGATAATATCTTGTTAATTCTAGATTTTTTAAACAAAAATATAAAAATATATTCAAAAGATGTAACACCACCACCCACATTTTTAATTATAAATGGTACAATGAGATGTATGCTCGCATTATACAGTTTTTACTATATGAATAGATATGGGTTTAAGTTAATTGAAAATTTTGTCAACAATTTTCAAAATTTAATTAAATCAAAAACTAATTGGAAATTATTTATAATTTTTATAATTTGGCTTGCTCATATTTTGGTGTTATTTATTGTATCATGCTTTACAGTAAAAAATATGGGTGGAAAAATTGATTTAATTTTGAATCTAATTAGTCATTTATGTTTATTTATAAACTTTTGGACTATAATTGGAATTATTTGGATTGTGTCAATATATAGCGCAAACATGCTAGATAGTATTTTTATTAAATTAAATCACATTTCAACTTGGAAAAAAGGTTGCATTTTAAATAGGTTAAAATTAAAGTTTAATAAATTAAACTTAAATTTAATAATTATTTCAGATAAGGAAAATATATCAACAAATAATAAAGAATTAAAAAAAAAGTTTAATATCTTGGTAAAAAATAAAACAAATTATATCAAAATTCGTGAAACAATCAATGAATTTGATAATCATTTCTCAATTATAATAACATTGAATACGGTTTGCAATATATCTTCGATTATGTTCACTATCTATCTGTTAGCCCAACAGGAAATGCAATTTTATAATAGTTTATTGGCTTTTATTTCAATTAATTCATTTCTGGATTTGACTATCAGTTGCTTTGTTTGTGGATTAATTGGAGAAAAGGCATCAAAAGTAATATCAGTTTTGGATAAATTTTCAACAAATGATTTGTCTGTTTATGAATACAACGAATGGCTTCTGTTTGCGAATACGAGTCGTAAAACTCAATTCGGTTTCACTATTGGAGGCTTCGCTCCGTTCCGGAAGAATACACTTATTTCGGTTTGACTTTTATTTATAGATTATATTTAAAATTCGTTTAATTAAAACCTAAATTATATTTTAACAGATATTCACATTTGTGCTAAACTATACCGTTATTCTACTCCAAACCACATCAAAGAATTGAAAAATAAACTTGATCAAAATTAATTAAAAAATTTTTTGTAATATCGCAGAAAACGCATTTATGCACGAACAAATTTTATTTAGATAAAAAAAACTTATTTAACTGTCTATAAACATTAAAAAAAATATTTAAAAATAAAAAATTAAACGAAATTATTCGACAGTTAACTGCGTTTTGTCTTCGGGTCTAATCCTTTCATTACTTTTCCGAATGCCGTAAAAGAAGTAAATTAAAAGTCCTATCAATTGAAAACAAAAATTAATAAAATTCAAAATAATTTAAATGTAAATACAAACCAATAGCCATCCAAACCCCAAATCTAATCCAGGTATCATTCGACAGCTTAAACATGAGATACATGTTTACAAATACGCTTAGAAAGGGAACAGCTGGAACCCAAGGCACCTGATAATTGCCCAATTGTTAGTAAAAAAATATATTTATATTATTATTAATTGTATTTATACTTCAAATGACTGCGACTTTGGAATTGTTGGTTGAAATGAAAGACAGATAATAACCGCTATTATCAGCGCTAGAGTGATGGCTAATCCGACTATGACTCCGGTTTTGGGATTATTAAACCCGTCCTCTAAAAAGACTAACTGTGCGTCCAATGCAATGATGAGTATACCTGAAAATTAGCTTGTTTATTTAATTTAATTACAATGTATTTATTTATGTATTTTATTTATTACTTATTTTATAAATATATAATGTGTAACAAAATATAATTAATATATAATATACTAATATTATAATCTATAATCTATAAGTTATATAAATAAATACAAATAAGTTGTAAACTTATAGCAAATTTATATTTTTATCTAGAGTAATTTCAAAACATTAATTATTTACACAAATTTTTAAATACATTAACATATCTAAAAAACATGCTTTCAGTTAATGTGTTTTCAGATTTGTGTAAGTTAATTAATGCATTAAAATGCCCTAGATAAAAACTTAAATTCGCTATAAAATTATAACTTATTTATAAATATTATATTTATTTAAATGACTAACTTATAGTTGCAATCAAACAATTGCTAATAATTGATGTAAATCTGTTTGGATTCGACAAATGGTCTAAATTCAGAAGTTGTCGTCCGATGTCTGTAAACGTAAAGTTCTGGTAATCCTCTTTCGGTACGCAATCGATCGGTTCATCTCTCGCGACGTTCAATGCATTCAAGTCATGAGAATATCTATTGAAAAAATTGATATAATTTTTATTACTTTAATAAATGTTGTTTTAATTATAGACAAACCGTATGACTAGAATTGCTTCGGCGACCAATGTATAAGCCAGAAGTGTGCCTAAAATTTTTGTATAAATTTGTGTTAAAAATACAAACTTGGTTAAAATTAGATAAAAATATTTAATATTTGATTTATTCATGCTATTTGAAACAACATGAATAAGTTTAATTTGTATAATAATTCTACAAACTGTACGACAGACTAAGGTTTAACTGAATTCATATAAATTAATACACATTTAATAGCAATAGTATATTGTTTTAAACTCTATATTAAATTGTTAAACTAATTAAACTAAATTTAACCTGATGTTATTGTGTGATCGCATTTATATCCGATCAAAATAAGACATTTTAATCAAATTATAATAATTATAATAAATTTCAATAATAATAAAAATAATCAAAACTGTGTTTAATACCAATCGACATCATATCCGTCAATTCGGTTAAGTCGAACAGAGAGGACATAACGGCTGCGATCAGACCAGCGATTAGTGTCGAATAGACCGGCGTTTTAAACCGCTTATGAACTCTGGCTAGAAATCGGAAGATAACGCCGTCGGTGGCCATCGCATACATGACTCGCGGCAACGGATACATCGCACCCAACAGACTGGTCGACAAACCAAACAATGCACCGATAGATACGATCCATTTGGCCCAAAGCCAACCCACGTTTTCGAATATGTAGGGCAAGGGTGCGCCCAGGGTCTCGGCATGTGTTTGCTGGTAGTACGGCATCATTAGGGTTTGAATCGCACTAATTCAAAGTAGGTAAGTTTTTAAAAAATTAAATTGCTACTGTTACATTTTAAATGCACTTCTCATAGTATTCTAGTTTATATTTGGTAATAAAATTATGTATGCAAAAATTGTTTTACATAATGTCACAATTTAATGTTATTGTTATTCAAACAAACTTTTTGTCAGAAATTGAGAAGGTCGGCCGATTTAGGGGGGGGATCAGGGGAAAGATTTTTCAAAAAACGCTCAAAAAACTTATATATTAATAATGAAATTTTGCCTAATTTAACTGGATATAAACTGAATTTAAACCGGATTTAGCACCAATTTAGGAAAAGTTTTTTAATTTTGGGCAAAAACATGAGAGGGAGTACCTTTTCGCGGACCAAATGCTAGGAGAGATAAATGCCAATTTTCAAAATCAGGGGGGATTTTTGCCAGAACCTTCACAATGCCTGCTTTTTGTACTTGATCATTTAATAGGTTTTTGTTTATTTTGTTTCTAAATTTTATTTAAATATTAATAGTTTTTTATTTATTAAATTAAGTTGTTAAATTGATAATTAATTTATAAATTATAAAATACTGATTAATAAGTAACACTAACTAGTCAGTATTAATAATAAACTACAATGTATATATAAGTTGTTGTGATAAGTCTAAGAATTGAAAGTTTTGTTCATAACATTATGCATTTAAACACAAGTCTTTAGCAAAATATTAGATATTTTGAAAAAAACATTAATTTTTAAATTGAAAACTAATTCAAAATAATGAGTTGGAATACCTGATCCCGAAATAGGCCAAAAATATAAGAGTAAGCGATATAACAATACTGAGCGGAATATTACGCTTTGGGTTCTTCGCCTCTTCACCGGTCGTTGCGATCGCATCGAAACCGACAAAAGCTAAACAATAAATAAATTGACAACAAATCGCATCAAACAATTGAAACAATTTGTTTCAAACGAATCAAACAATACCGAAAAAACAAGTGGCGGCGCCGGACATCATACCACTGAACCCGAACGGCAAAAAGCCTCCTTCGCCGGCAATGGGCTTATATTTTTCCGGTATTTGATCTTTAGGTATAACCCAGTTATCAGAATTGACACTAAAAAGTCCGGCGATTATAACGAATAGCACAACAAATAGGTTAATGACTGTCATTATTGTCGCCAAACGTACCGACTCTTTGACGCCGAGCGCCAGTAATACTTAAATTGTGTTTATAATTAAAATTTAATTAAAATTTTGAAACATGATTAAAATTGTTTAATTTACGTGCAAGCGCAAATGTCATTGCAAATGAGATAACATCCGGATAAGATGATAATCCAGGAACGTTCATGTGTACTTTTTGTTCGAAATAATTCTTGATTGCACCATTGAACAATGAGTCGATATAGCCACTGTAACCTTTTGCTACTGATGCCGTGCCTATATATGTACATGTTAAATATTTAAAATAGTCTTAAAATAAATAATTATTGATTATTACCGATAATGTACTCTAGAATTAAGTTCCATCCTCTGTGCATGTTTAAAAATGTAATTAATTTTTTTTAAAAATTTTGTTATTAATTTAATTTAATACTAAATTACATAATAAATGCCATAAATTCCCCGACAGTCACATACGAGTAGACATAGGCCGAGCCGGCTCTGGGAACCCGGGCCCCAAACTCAGCGTAACATAATCCTATGCAAAAAAAATTTGTTATAATTTTTAGTTCTATCAAGAACATTTTGCTTAAGTTAATAATACCTGAAAAAACTGATGCAATGGCAGCTAAATTAAATTAAAAAAAAATAAATATGCTGAATTAACTTTTAGAAATAAATGTAATATTTTTTAATTGTTTTATTCATATTATAAAGTAATCGCAAGTTTATTTTGTGCAATAAAAATTGAAATTATTAACCGATAAGAAATGATATACAAACGGCTGGTCCCGCATTTCGGCTTGCTACATCACCGGCTAATACATAAACGCCCAGGCCAAGTGTGCTGCCGATTCCTAATTAAATTAACAAGTTAAATTTATTAATTGATATTATATTTATTGCAAAAAATGTTTTTTATTGCTTAATACAGGTTTATATACATTTTATTTCATATAATAACGAAATATATTTAGTTAATAAAAAAGGATTGTATTATAATTTTTAAAAAATTGTAAAAATTGCTGCAAATACTTTAACAATGTTTTACAATGTTAATTTATTTTTTTGGTAATTATTAATTAAATTAACAAGTATAATTATAATTTGCACCTTGCAAATACAATATTTTAAACTTAGAATTAAATATATATGAATTTAATTTTTATTAATATATTATTATTAAACTGTTATTATAATAATTTAAAACTAAAAATATGTATAAAAATAATTCTTACCAAGACATGTGAGATCAAAAAGAGACAGGCATCTAGCAAGTTGACTTTTACCCACACTCTGCTCATCAATCCTTTTCCTTCGAACCAAAGCCTTAAATATTGATTGAAAAGTCATTCGAGACTTTGATTTGAATTTAATTCTTAGAATGACTTACAAAAAGTGCAAATCAGAAAAAGAAGTTATTCTTTATTTAGTCATAAGATTTCAAAACTATAATTCAATTTAAATAATTGTAATAACTATTAAGATTAGATATTGTATACATCTAGCAGTACATATTGTATACATTCAATGCAATCGTGTTTTGATAACAATTAGATTTTTTGATTACTTTTAATGCTATAAATCAAAACAAATATTAATATAATCTAAAAAAAATTCCGTTCAATCATTTCATATCAATAAATTTCATCTTCATTATTTTATTCATTAATAAATTAATCAATTTTTAAATAAGTTATTACAAAATAAGCTGTCAAAAAACAAATATAAATTTCACAATGTCAGATTTTAGCAAATTAAATGATAAAATAATTTAACGCATAATAAAAAGTAAATAAAAAAAGCGGTAATTAATATCTAAATAGAATTCCTATGTTTTAGTCATTACAACATTTGACTGCTGTCTGTCTTCTGGTTTAATCCGTTCACTACTATTCCAAACGCCGTAAAACACATAAATTAAAAGTCCTATCAATTGGTAAAAATTAAATTAATAATTAACTTTAAAATTAATAAATATCAGGGATTGAGAAGGTCAGTCGATTCAGGGAGAATCAGGGAATGAATTTTTCCAAAAAAAGGTTAAAAACCTATGGGGCGTATGAGAGGATAGATTTTTTAAAAACGATTAAAAGTCTATTTATGATAAACTTTACCCATTTTAACTGAATTTAAACTGGCAAATTTAGCAATAATTTAGGGAAAATTTCTTAATTCTGGCCTAAAACCCCAAAATATTTGCTAACCACCTTTGGCGGGCGGCAAATCGTTAGAGGGGAACATTTTTGGCGGACTAAATGCTATAAGGGATTTTTAGAATTAGATGGATTTTTGTCTATAAACAAACTAGGTAATACTAAAAAACAATACAAACCAATAGCCATCCAAACGCCAAATCGAATCCAGGTTCCCGTCGACAGCTTAAACATCAGATACATGTTTACGAATATACTCAGAAACGGAATGCCGGGCACCCAGGGCACCTGACAATTACCGGTTGACAGTTAGTTAATATTTTATTAATTTTTGTATTTATACTTCAAATGACTGCGACTTTGGAATTGTTGGTTGAAATGAAAGACAGATAACGACCGCTATTATCATCGCTAGAGTGACGGCTACGCCGACTATGACTCCGGTTTGTGCGCTGTATAGCCGTTCCTCTAGAAAGACTAACTGTGCGTCCAATGCAATGATGAGTAGACCTGAGAATTAAATTTGAAATTAATTACAATTTTTATCTTAAATTCAATTTAAATCTAACTTGTTGCGCCGACTAAACAGTTGCTAATAATTGATGTAAATCTGTTTGGATTCGACAAATGGTCTAAATTCAGAAGTTGTCGTCCGATGTCCGTAAACGTAAAGTTCTGGTAATCCTCTTTCGGTACGCAATCGATCGGTTCATCTCTCGCGACGTTCAATGAGTTTAAGTTATGAGAATATCTATTGAAAAAATATTTTTAATTATAATTATTAATTTATAAACAAAATTTAAGAATATTTTAAACCTTATGACAAGTATAGACTCGGCAACCAGTGAATAGGCCAGAAGTGTGCCTAAAGTTTATAATAATAGTTTGACAAAACATTTAACAAAAATTATTATTAAAAATTAATCTCACATTTTAAAACAAACTCGCTAATTTAGTCTTGAATTAATAATTAAACATTTTTGTTTTTAATTAAGTTTTTTTAGTTTAAACCCAGTTAAAAACTATTAGCAAGGCAAAGTAACTTACCTGAAGTAGGATGCCACTCATCAATAACATAAATAATTTATTTTTAAAATAAATATAAAATATTATAGATGTTTCTCATTGGCTACTTTGAGCTAGTTAACTATTACGCAAATTAGTAAACAATAAATAAAAAAAAACTAAACAGATAAAATTTAAATAATTCAAACAACTTAATCAAATGAGTGTTAAGTAAATAAATTAGTTTTTAGGAATTATTAGAAACTTTTATCTAATTATAACAAAATTTTTCAATAATTAAATTAATAAACACTTAATACCAACCAATAGACATCATATCCGCCAATGCGGTGATATCGAAGATGGAGGACAAGACGGCCGCGAATAGACCGGCGATTAGTGTCGCATAGACTGGCGTTTGGAAGCGATGATGAACTTTGGACAGGAATCGGAATATAACGCCGTCGGAGGCCATGGAGTAGAGCACTCGTGGCAGTGGAAACATCGCTCCCAATAGACTCGTGGACAGACCGGTGAGCGCACCGATAGATACAATCCATTTGGCCCAAACCCAACCCACACTCTCGAATATATAGGGCAGGGGTGCGCCCATTGTTAGCTCGTGGGTCTGGAGATAGTACGGCATCATTAGTGTCTGGATTGCGCTGATGGCACCGGCAGGTAAATGCAATATTCGATTTTAGTTTATACAAATTTAAATTTAATTTTTAAAATTAATTCAATATTTGCTGCAATACCTGACCCCGAAATAGGCCAAAAATATAAGTGTAAGCGATATAACAATACTAATCGGTATATTGCGTTTCGGGTTCTTCGCCTCTTCACCCGTCGACGCAATTGCATCGAAACCAATAAATCCTTTTTTTTGGGAAAAATTACGTAAATATTAATATAATTAAAACAATTATTGAAATGCATTAACAATACCGTAGAAACAAGTGGCGGCGCCCGACATCATGCCACTGAACCCGAACGGCATAAACCCACCCGTGCCGGCCGTATCCTTATGCTCATCGGGTATTTCACTTTTAGATATAGTCCAGTTATCAGAATTTACACTAAAAAGTCCGGCGATTATAACGAATAGCACAACAAATAGGTTAACGACAGTCATGATTGAGGCCAAACGTACCGACTCTTTGACGCCGAGCGCCAGTAATACTTGCGTTTCATAAATAAGAAATTCGTTTTGAATAATTTAGCAAGCTTGAAATGTTTTGTTTACATGTTAGCACAATTGTAATTCCAAACGAGACAACATCCGGGTAACTTGATAAGCCATTTATATTAATTGGCACCCATTTCTCAAAATGTTTTTGTATTGTGCCGTTGCATAGCGAGTCGATGTAACCACTATAGCCCCTGGCCACTGATGCCGTTCCTATTATTTATGTAAATTTAGTTGTTTTTTTATTACAAATATTTTTTTAATTACCGATAATATATTCGAGAATTAGGTTCCAGCCTCTGAGCATGTTTGATTAAATTTTTGTTTTGCTTTATTAAACTTTGTTTTTTGAGTATTAGTTAAATATTTATTTAATTACATAATGAATGCCATTAACTCTCCGACCGTCACATACGAGTAGACATAGGCTGAGCCGGCTCTTGGAACTCGAGCGCCAAACTCGGCGTAGCATAAACCTATGTAATAATAAATGCAATTTGACTTGGCAAATATATTTTTGTTGATTTTTAACTATTTAACTAGTTAGTATGAATTTGATTCATAATTAAACATTGTCTTAAAATATTTGCTTGTTTATTCTGGTTTGAATTTTGAATTTAACTTTAGTAATTTATATTTATATTAAATACTTAATTTTTGCTAATAATACCTGAAAAGACTGATGCGATTGCGGCTAAAATAAAAATAAAAATATTTACATTAATTGTTGAGAATAAATAAAACATAAGTTTAAACTCAATTTTTTTTGTTAATTATATTTAATATAATATAAGTAGAAATTACTAACCGATAAGAAAAGATATACAAACTGCTGGCCCTGAGTTTCGACTGGCCACCTCCCCGGCCAATACGTATATACCCAAGCCAAGTGTACTGCCGATTCCTACATAAATAAATAATTAAATAAAATTTGGCTTTTAATTTTTCAAGACAATTAGTTAATTTTTACCCAGACAAGTCAAATCAAAAAGGGACAGACATCTGGACAGTTGACTTTTGCCGACGCTCTGATTGTCGATCTTCTTGCGTCGAACCAAAGCCTTGAAAATTGATTTTGAATTCATTCGTGACTTTGATTTGAATTTTTTTAAAGCGTAGAATAAATGAAATAAAATTAAGTTAAAACTTATTTTTATAATTAGACATAAAATTTGAATTTTATTATAAATAAGAATTATTACAACTTTTCAGATTAGATACGAATTGCAATCGAGTTTTTGATAACAGAGTTAAGTTTTGATTATTTTTTTTATATTATTATAAACTGTAAATCACGACTCGATGTAAGACATCTGTTCTGTTTTCATATAATAAAAGTTTTAGTATTGGAAAAAATTCAGAATTTTTTTTACTAATTAAAAATTCATACATGTCGAAATAATTTGACACAATTTGTATTTATTTTGTTTTTATTTATTTATAATTTTTTATAATGTTAGTTTTATATAAATTATTTCTACAAATCATGGCATGAATTGTATTTTATGTGTTAAGCATTTTTAAAACAAAGTTTTTTTTTAATTTTATTAAATAATAATTAAATTATGTTTATATAAATACAATAGTGTATTATATTATTGATTTATAATTAAAAATAATTTTACTTGATAATGTTTTAGAAATATTATTTTGCTTACCTTTTAACTTCTAGCTAAACTATTGAGAAACATTCTTTAATCCGAAAAAAGTAATTAATTTATTAATTATTTTATTTATTATTATTTTATTAATTTCATTTCAAAAATTATAAGTTAAATATAAACTAGAAATAACAAAATAAACAAATTATACCAATTAGATTAATTCAAATATTTAATTAATATTAAAAATAAACTTTAAATACACTTCTAATCGATATCATTGATAGTGTCATTAATATCATTCTTCACAATATCTTCAATATATTTGCCAATAATAATGAGACAAAAAGAGATTCTTCGACACCATTGAGACTCAAGTTTAATATCGACCGATTCGAGGCCGACCCCACCGGCCAGTATAGTGGGCTCTCCGCCATTCTCGTCATTCTTGACGTCTAAGATAGCAATGCCTGTAATGATAGCTCTCTTCACGTGTTTAGTCTCTTTTGGTGGATATGAGACGATATGATCTCTAATTCCATTAATAAGTTGATAGAAAAGCACTTTATTCTCATCGACAGGAATGCCGATAATGAGGTTATGTGCCGTCACATTGTTGTCGGAGTGATATTTGCCGATCAGATCCCATAGCTCGCGGATGTCATTTACTTTATCACATTTTGACATTTTATCGATAATTTTATCCATTTTTGTCCAGAAATTGTTCTAGTAACAATTAATTTAATTTGATATTTAGTAAATTATATATTATTTTTGTCAAATAAATGAGTTGTACGAGAACAGATTGATTTTAGAAATTTATTATGTTCTAGCTAATAAGCGTGATTTTAGATGTTATCCAATGATTCATAAATTTTACTGATAATAAATACAATAATTAAAAAAATCTTAATACATAGATCTGAAACAAACCTAAGAGTTCAAAATGTAAGTCAGTTTTTTTTCTATTTGTCCGCAATTACAAAACGAGTTATCTGCACTAGCTCGCGGGCAACATTGCAAATATATAGTTTTTAAATGTTTAATAAACAGTAATAAAGCTAACTGACAGTTTTAACTGATAAGTTTTTGCCACTTCTAGTAATACGTACAGTAATACGCATATTGTGATTAAGTAACAAGCAAATCTAAAACTAATAAAAATAATTTTAAAATGTACATTATGCGTATAAGTAATATTACCGGTTTTAGGTGGAACAATTTTCCCAATGTTTATGTTGTCTATCTTTTTTAAGTTCAGAAATTACGCAAATATCAAATAAATTTTAACAATAAATGTTTAAAAATTATAATTGAATTTATTTTTGTAGCAAGATTACACAATTAATAAAACTGTTCGATAGCTTACTTAGTTTGCAACATTATTGACCACAAAACTAGTGATATTTTTGTACGTTTCGATCACCAACTTCTTCAATTCATCAGCAATAGTCATATAATGACTTTAGAGCTTTATAGCCGATATAGTTGAACGGACGCGGAAAGAAAGTAATATGAGAATGCATTTTGTATTTACATAAAATTTCTAGTTTTTTATTACTTTGTAATTAAATATAATTCCAATGTATTTAAAAGTTTTATTTTATTCTAAGGCATCAGTTTATTTGTATCACATGTTAGAATTTAAAATAAATAAATAAAACTTTTAAATACATTGGAATTATATTTGTAACGAAGTTTTGAGTTACTTTTTATTTTGGATAAAATAACTGAGTTTTTGTTTAAAATTAAATTTTATTCAATTTATTAAATTCAATACAAAGTTAAGCATAAATTAAAACAAAATTGTGGATAAGATTAACATAAAGTTTGAGATTTATATAGTCGAAACTGACCAAATACAGCGGTCAGCTAAGGCTAAATCCAATGAATAGTGACCTCAATATAATAGAATCAAACGGATATATAAACTATTCTTAGAATAGTAATAGACAAAAATAGACACAAATGGACAAAATTCTAAATAATTGTAAAATAAAATCTTAAAATAAAATTCATAAGAAATCCAATATATATGAAGTTAAGATACCTTTACATATTTAATTACTTAAATTATGTCTTCAGTTATAAAAGTTTAAAAGTGTTAGTTAGCTTATTAAACATACAAAAACATTCTAACTGAATAGGCCTGAGATAGGCCAGACGAATCTTTTCAGATATATTGTTTTGTACTTCTAATAAGCAGTCAAAAAGGATATCTAACACTTTTGAACTCTTAATAGTTGGAGACCAGTGGTCTAAAGTACAGTAAAAAACTAATTAATAATTTTGAATTTTTAGTGTTCAAGACTTACTAAATTTTAGCGCTATTTGTCTTTCTTGATCTATTTGCAAATTTTATGAATAATACAGCTTATTATCAATCTGTGCAAGCTCAAAACACATTTAATGTTTCAAGGTTAGGCCTGAAATAGGCCAGAGATAGATCATCTGAAGATTGCTGATTTAAGGTAAACAACACACGATATATGTGAATACACTTAAACAATGTAGTTTTTTGAATTCACTACACTTTGGAATACACTTTTAAAATGTTTTTGCTGATCCCTTTCTCTATTAAATTTTTACAACTTATCTGGATGATTTTTTATATGACGTTACCTTAACATATATTATGTGGCTAGGTCATGCGAGAAAGTCTGTTAAGTGTCTTTTATGCCCATTGAAGATTATGAACATCAAATTTTTTTTTCGATAATTAGTTTAGTAGCAGATCCCTCAGAATATCTTAACTTACAATACATTTACAAATCAATTATATCTATGTTTTACTTTTTTAACTTATTATTTATTTGATCAATTTTATAGTAATCAAATTTTTATTAGTCAACTTGCTAAATTTATAAAATAAATAATTTGTTAAAATAAATTTAATTACCGTACTATAAAATTAATAAAATAAATAATAAGTTTAAAATGTAAAACTTACTTGTTAGATATAATTGGTCTGTGAATGTAATTTGAGTTAAGATATTCTTAGGGATGCGCTAATAAACTTATTATTGAAAAAATTCTTCATGCTCATGAGCAAACATCTTTTTGAATAGATTAATTTTATTATAAATTTCACATTTAAATTTACATATTAGTATAATAATTGAATTTTATATAATTGACATACAGTAGTAACAAAATATTAAATATTAATTACAGAGCATATTAAAAATCAAGTAATTTTTTATTTTATAAATTAATTCTGTATAAAGACAATACGAATGAACAGAAAACTACTTCAAACATTGGTTTGAGAATTGGCGTTGAATTTGAAGTTTTTCCGAGCTTTTAATCTTTGTAATATTTCCTTTTTTCATCTTCCAACTTTTTATCTGGAAAATACAATGCATTGCATGTCAATGGATTTCCAGTGCCCGCTGTTGACAGCAATAATACCAATACCAATATAACAATTATTAAAACAAAACATTTATTAAATTTATTGAATTTCATTATTTGATTTAAAGTTTTTCTTGTTTTATAATTTTTTATTAAATAGACAATAGTTTTAATTATATTTGAATTAATTATTTAATTAAATAATTTGATTTTATTTCACTTTAATTAATAATTTCAAGTGATTAACAAAATTTGAAAAATAAATGACCAGTGATAGACACAAAATAGTAGTTCAGTGCCTGTTTAATTTGCAATTTTGATTAAGCATGCCAAAAAATATGTTGATACAAGGTCAGTTTTTCTGACATTACAAATATTTATAGCTGAAATATGTTTCAAAGTTCAAAAGTGTTGTTTAACATATTAACTGTTTATTAGACAAACAAAAACAGTGTATCTGCAGTGGCCTAAGGCTGACTGGGTAGGATGCTGACATTGCAGATATGCTTTTTATACATGTTAACTCAATATTAAAAGTAAAAAAATTTTAATTTTAAAACGTATCTCATTTATGCAAATATATTGTTTTTGTCGTTTAGTAAATTAGTAAATTACTAATATTTTTGAGCTGTAAAATATGACTATTTAGATCAGCGAAGCGCAAAAGATAAGAAATCAAAATGTTTGTTAACTTTTATACCATTTGTTAAACATACAAAAACAGTA
>JAQFXP010000540.1:0-28128 GCA_034693685.1 Belba bartosi
CGTTCACTATAAGCGGGATTCACTATAAACAATCAAAATTCCAT
The DNA here is from genome assembly GCA_034693685.1 of Belba bartosi. Taxonomy (NCBI): domain Eukaryota; kingdom Metazoa; phylum Arthropoda; class Arachnida; order Sarcoptiformes; family Damaeidae; genus Belba; species Belba bartosi. Next base: position 45 of record JAQFXP010000540.1, read on the forward strand.
AAGATATTTAAACTTTGTTTTTATCAAAATGTTTACTATAAGCGGGTATTCACAATAAGCGGGTTAACACTAAGCGGGATAGACTGTATAACTCTTTTCTATACACAACACAGAAAAATTCATGTTATTAAAGACATTGTTGATACATGGTTTTAAATAAAATAATTAAATTAGTAATCAATAAAGCATTAAAATAAACATTTAATTGCATTTAAATATAACATATAAACAACAATTATTATAATATAAATAAAATTTTAGTAAGTTAATTTAACTTATTTACTTTAAATAAATTGTACCAGTATTGAACAAAGCTAAACAAAAAGTATGCAAAATCTTAAATAACTGTAAATTTGTTAAAGTTAAATCCAAATTTAAGTTAAATTCATTTAATTAAAAATCTAATATATATGATCAGTCTAAATTTTAGCAACTAAAATTTGAGTTTGAGAAGCTAGCCCTCTAAGATTTTGAAAAAGCCAGTTTAACCTTGTTTATTTTTAACCCCCTAACTAGGGCCGACCTTGGCTAACTCTGGTCTTTAGTTAATATTGATTCTTAAGTTAGTTTGCCTTCAATTAAATTTATTCTATACTTATATTCAATACATTACTCGTATTTACGCATAAATATTCATTGAATTGAGAAACAGTGAATCAATTTATTGTAGTTTTACTTTTGGAATATTCTTTGAATAATTTATTCTAATTATCTCATCAGTAATTCAACAGAAATTAGATTTTTAATTTGATTTACTTTCACTCTTTAGTATAAAATCTTTTTTATTTTATGTATTTGATTGAAACGTATTAAATTGAAAGCGATTTATCGATTAATATATTAACGTCTTATGCAATACAAAAGCGAATAAATCGAAAGAAGTAATGCATATAATGAGTAAATGAATGAATGAATGAATTAGTTGTAACCAAACATTTTTTGAGCAAATGATTACAAAAAGCGAGTGAATGGCCAACAAAAAGCACAACTGAACGCAAATACAAATCAAGAGTGACTCCAGGGATGGACTAAATAAATCGAAGACAACAAAAGATGTAAAGAGAATGGAATCGAAGAGAAGAAGTGTAATAAAAAACAACTGAACGAAGAAATACACGAAAACTAATGCTTTCACTAACTATTCGACTATCCGTTAAATACAGTCAATATATCTATAGATATATAAAAAGTTAGAAAAATAGCAAAAAAGTAAAGATGACTAATGAAATGCATCAGTACAGCAGTGGCAGAGCACAGGCAGAGCACTGGCTGAGCACAGGCTGAGCACAGGCTGAGCAGTTGCATATCCGGCACTCTTTTTCTACTCAACTTCGACTATAAGTTGTTTTTTCTATTCAGTTCTGAGCAGAAGAGCCTTTTTAGTGGCGCTTATTCCTCAAGAGTTTTGCTGATTAAAAGTTCTATCGATATGAGACTAACTGAAGAATAGGACTAACAGTTGAGTCGTTGAAAAAATAAGAAAATAAGTGCTCGGATTGAAACGATACGAAACGCTGATCAGCGCTGACTCTATTATTTCCAAATACAATAACTTTGTGTCTATACTCTTCATGTCTTTACGTCTTTTTCGGTGTTTGTTCTCTCACTTATTTACTTAAACAGATAGTCGTTGTCTTGTTTTTTCGGCACTAATTTGACAAACAAATTCAATTAAACTTGCTTGCATCTATTTTTTATTTCCAATAATAAAGTTGTATCGAGAGAAACGTTTTTACAAACGTTAGAAACCAAAAGTAAAGTTTGCATTAAACTAACAACAACAAAATTAACAATTAAAACTATTTTACTTATAACAGCAATCGAGAAGGTCGGCCGATCCAGGAGAAATCAGGGAAGGGATTTTGTTTTAATTTTGACCAAAAACCTAGGGAAGGTATCAGGAGAGGAATTTTTCCAAAAACGCTCAGAAAATTTATATATTTATGATAAAATTTGGCCTAATTTAAACTGAATTTAAACTAAGAATTTAAAAAAGTTGAGAGAGGGAACAAATGCTAGGGGGGATAAATCCAAATTTTCAAAATCAGGGGGGGGGGGTTGGCTAATTCCCTTCCCTTCACGATCCCTGTTTATAGTCTATAACCAGACATAGAAACTTTGAAGTTTTAGGGTCACTTAGGGTTACTTGTTAAAATATTGTATAACAACATGAAATAGCTAGCAAAGCGATATATCTTTATTATTTATTCATATCTCCTGTTAAATTATTAAGAAATTATAAACAAAATTTAGTTATAATTAATTTGTTGTTTAAGTTACTTACAAGTTAGTAAAGGCCTAAACAAAACAAAAATGTTTAATATTAATAATTTATTTGTAATTGATTTTATAATTCATTAGTTTATCAAGTAGCACGATTTATTTTAAGGCAGCTAAATTTTTTAATGCAAACTTCAAATTCTTTTTAGCCAGTTTTACCAAATATAACAATAGTTTGCAAAATAGTTTTTAACATAATTGCATTATTAGCTAAACAGTTTTAAGAGATAAAATTGTAAGAGTTTAACTTGTTAATTGATGATTTTCTTTTGTTTTTTATCATTTTCAAATAGAAAATCACATAAAATTATATTCGAAACAAAGTATAGCAAAGCTATTCTACGAGAAGAGAGAAAACTATGAGAACTCTCTTCTGGCTATTCATTACTAGATATAGGTTTAGATAATAGTCACTACTCTTCCATCTATTCATTAGAGAATCAACTCTCACTACAGACGTAATGGATTGGTTGGACCACTAGAAAGCAAACGAGAAAATGCGAACAATTGCTAAAATTGATAATAAAAACCCAAATGAATAAAATAGTATATTATCGCAGCTCTCAGTTAGAACTCTTATGCAAACAATTCATTAACCAAGACATTGATTCTTATTGATCTTTGAAGACATCGATCTTTATTTACAAGATAATCATTCAATTATTTACTTGTTTAAACAAATAACAAATTATTAGTTTGAAATCATTTTAAAATATATATTTTTAAATTTACAAATAACATCTATAAACAGTTATTTGGTTTAAATTAAGTAAAATTGCAAATTTTAATTTTTAAAAGACAAACAAGTTATTGTTCATTGAATCTAAATGATCTAACAAAACACAAATTGTGAGAATAATAAATAATAAAAATGTTTGTCAGGAAATAGATGTTATTTTAAGGACTTTTAATGCGTATTTTTTAGTAAATATTAAATTATATATTAATAAAAAAATTTAACAATTTGTTTGAAATCAAGGCTTCATTTTACAGCAATTAATTAAAGATAAAGTTTTGAATTGTTTTTATTATTTTCTAAAAGACTAAAAAACTAAACTAAAGAAAATAGTATTAAATTGTATTTAAACAAAAAGTCTAATAGAATTTAAATGCATTCAATCACTTAATTTCTAATCGAGTGTTTGATTTGATTCTAATACAAATACAATAATTAATATCAATCAATGAAAGTGTCGTTTTGTAGACATGAAGTGTTGTATATGTGTTGGCATTTATTCGTAATTTAGTTTTTTGTCGCAATAGAAACTAAACTCAATATATCAGAGCTTTTTATAAGATTAGATGATATGAGTGTTGAATACAAGTGGAAAACAGTGGCAAAACGTAACTCAAATCTCTCGATCAATGTCACAGAATGTGATTCAGATAAGAGCACTGATAGAGCGGATAGAGCGGATAGAGCGGAGAGCACTGGCAGGCCTGGTAGGCCTGGGCTAGAAATGCATTACACACTCACTCGTCAGTTCGGGCCCTAAAACAAAAGCTTTTACTAAAATTAGCATTAATTTCATAACCATTAAGCAAATGATTTGCTTTGTTTTATTTTTCGATTATTTACTTCACATACATTGCGTCTAATTTTGTATACATTTTCAGTACAAATCCAAATATTTAATTCGCAAAAACTATATTTTTATTATTTGAAATATTTCGTTAAACACATCACTATTACTCTGTAGTGTTTTTCTATTGTCTTTGGGATCTCTTAAGAGACCAAAACTTTTGGATTACTTTTTTGTTAAATGACATGAAATTACTTTTTAAGACTTTAATATCGTTTCAACATTTGAGACGTAAAGAGTTATTCTCTTAAATCTTCAGTCATTAGAACTGATCTTTTGCTATGAAATTAAGACTTAAAATAATGTTCAGTTAAGAAGAGAAAAATTGTTATTTCAGAAGAAAATATTTCTTCTGGTGTTAAAAATGTCAGTTTTTTCTTTTGATAAATTGAAGGCTTTTTCTATTTTCTTTGGGAAAACAAAAACTGATTGCAAACTATTTTTTCATTTCGTTTATTATAAAAATAAACTAAAAATAATTTTCTTTCTATTTCCTAATCTAAAGTATGCACCGATTATGTGAATCATTAAATTGTTTTTGTATTTGGAATAACATTAAGCAATAAGCTTGGTAATTTATGCACTTGTTTGTTTGATATTGTCTTATCTATTGATAAGTTGGAAAAGAATTTCTTATTTAAATTCCAAAAACAATAGTCAGTAATATATACGAAAAACACGTATAACATAGCATACTATTAATAATTATATAACAAATAAGTTATTAAACCAAAGTTTATTGACTATCAATCAATTGATTGATTTTATTTGCACTTCGAGTGGCTTTGGAGTCAATGTCAGCCAATAATATAATAATAATAAATGTATTGTTTATTCCTATTATAGTGACATAGTTTAGAAATTTAGATCACATGAATGCAAAGGTTAAAAATTGATACTAAAATTGCATGATAAAATTGAAAAGGATAGCAATATATTTTTAGTATATGACTACCTAGCTAAATTATTCTCATCAATTACATTATATGGACGAGGGTTATTGAAAATTTGTAATATTTTGGTTGTTATTTACTTTTAGAAATAATTATTTCAATGTCAAACATCAGAGCAAACGTAATTATAGCAATCATTTAACAAAATTTCGAAAAATTCTTCTGATTAGACAAAAATCTATTTAAACAAATCCTAATATTTTTTAGTGAAAGTGAACCAAATTTAATGACAAACTTATTGGACAAACAATTGAATGTTTTGACATAAACGATGTGTTTTATAAATTTGAAGACTGTGTCAAAAACAGTTTTCAAATAATTCAAATCAATATTTGATTTAACAAACAATTAGTAAATTAAAAATTAATTGAAAAAACAAATAGAAATCGGATAAAAGTGAAGTGAAAAGTATAAACTGATTAATGCTTTACTGATTAGTTGACATAATTGGTGTTCAGTAGTCGTCAAATCACATGACTTTGTCTGCAAATCTCTGAATGACTCATACATTAAACGTATGTTTTGTTGTTTGCATTGTTTTGTTGATTACATTAAAATTTGAGATATTTTTTAGTATTTTGTTTATCGGGTTTGCAATTAAATACTTAATATTTAAGGAGTTGTCAGACTGTGTGTCGCCTAAGAAGACAATGAATACCAGAGACAGACAAAACATCATTAAAAACATTGATTTGTTGTCGGATTTGATTGATTTGAAACCAAATCTTTTGAATCAAATGATTAACAAAAACATATTCACTCAACGAATGATCGACGATATTATGGTATTTATTCGCTTTTTATTTCTATTTATTTCGATTTTAATATATTTAACAAAATATTATTGAATTTAACCGAATTATGCGTTAAATTAATAATAAATTTATAGTTCAAAGTATTGCCGGTTTCTAAATGTGATGTTGTTTTCACAATAATTACTAAATTATTACATTAGTCTAAGTCTAGTTTTATTAATAAATTTATTAAAGTTAAAAAGTTTATTGTAGCATAGTTAACTTGGTTAAAAGTAACAATTTAAGTTAATTTAACAATAATTGGTATAACGTGTTCTGTATATGAGGTGTTGGGTTTGCGATGAGTTTCTATAGAATGTGTTGTCATTACAATTGTAAACAGTTTTTGTCTTGTTTTCACTCATTAAACTCAACCCAATATACGTATAGCTAACTAATTGCTATTTAGATAACGGCATACACCCGAACAATTACGAGATGTTTGTCTCGGGTTGGCTCAAATTGTCTGCAATTGAGTGGCAGAGCCAAAATCAGGCGCTAATGTTTGGCCAGTCGGCAAATTTTTTTTTATTGTACCGTAATATTGAATGTGTTTTCACTTTCTATTTAAATGGTTAGGAATTCAATTAAATGTATAATTTAAATGTTAATGAGTTTCTATAGAGAAGACTAAACGACTTAACACTAATTGTAAATTGTATTCAATAATGGCAGTAAAACTAAATTACTCTTGCTCGATTAATTTGAAATATACTTTTTCTAATATTTCGTTTGAAAATAGTTTGAAATTATTTTTTGTTGAAATTTTATTCGGTTTTAAGTTAATTTTTTAATCAACTTTAATTAAATTTTTAGTTTTTAGTTTTTTAAAATTTGCAATCTTAAATTTTTAAAATTAAAATTTACATGTTTATTTTATATATAGATAACTTTGCTGAAATTATTTGCGTCTGATTATATCAATTTATAAACTCATCTATTTTTTATTTAATTTATTTGAATATGTGTTCACATTTTTAAAGTTAAAATATAGTTTGCTTATTTTTTTGTGTCATCAGTTCAATTAGTGGTGACATTGAACTCATTATTAAATAAATAATTAAATGTTTTTCGATAGATATTTAACTGATTTAATAAGTGATATATTTTTGTTTTGTTTAAATTTACAATCAGTTAAACATAATAACAAAAATGTTAAAAGTCATTGATTCGAATAAAAATTAATTTAATTAATCTCTAAATCTATTGATAAAATCTTAAAATATAAAAAAAGTTTAGTTTAAATGTTTTGGTTTAAAGCACTAAAAGTCATATTTTTATTAAAACCTCATATTTTCTGATTTGTTTCGAAACAATTAGAAAATCGAAGACCAAATGGATCGGAAAAAGCGCTTTTTGTTTGATCTGACCCGAAGAGGACCCGAAGCCTACGACACATTTGTTGAAGTGCTTTATGGTGCCGACCAAATCCCTGCGGCCCAAGTACTCCGACCCGACTCATTTCAGCCGGGCCTCAGAAAAGAGCAGGTGATTGAGAACATAGTTCACAGCTCACAGCCTGACCCGACCAGCACAGGCATCGCCACAGGAATGGATTCGGGCGACTACTCCCGCAATGGGCACAGTGTGGCCTCTATTGAAAACGAAGACTTTATGATTAATGTCCAAAATTGTAAGAAAGAGATGAAGGGCGACAATATCTATCGCATGGCATCGCGGCCAAGAGGGTTTTGCCTTATTTTCAATTATTTCGAATTTGTTAACAATTCATGGGATAAACGTATGGGCTCTGAGACTGAGTCCAACCGATTGCGCGATGTCTTCAATCAACTCTACTTCTCGGTTGAGGTTAAGAACAACTTAACCAAAAAACAAATGATTCAAACGTTGTCTGATGTGTCAAAACTGCCTCATCTCAAAAGACACGACGCGTTCATACTTATTGTGCTCTCTCACGGACGCAGCGGTCATTTCATCAGTTAGTATTCGCTCTGTATTCACATTATTATTAATAAATATATTTTTATTTCAATTTATATTATTATTATTATTATTATCACACTTAGCTGCTGACGGTCTTGCAATGCAATTCGAGGATATAGTGACCATGTTCAATAACGAGAACTGCCCCCACCTCATTTCACGGCCTAAATTATTTTTGTATTGAATTTTTTAAAATTAATTTATTAAATATATAAAAAATACTGAATTAAATGAACTTAAATTACGTCTCTGCTATAGCTTCAACTGCTGTCGGGGCGACTCTCATGACTCGGGACCAAAGTTTCAATTCGGCGAACCCGACATGAATGCGGTGACCGACGCCAAGACCTTCAATGTACCCAAAATACCCATCGCTAACGATATTATGATCTGCTATAGCACTGTCGACGGTATGACTCCTTCTGTTTATTAAACTAATGTTTGAATGAATTGATTAAAAGTTTGAATTTTATCGAAATGTAAGGCTACGTCTCGTGGCGTAACGAAGAGAACGGGTCGTGGTTTGGAACCGCTTTGTCTCAATCGCTTATGAGACACTCTCACGACAAAGAACTTCATCACATCCTCACTATTGTAAGTCCGCTCTAATGTCGAACTGAGTCTAATGTCTAAACCAATAATTTGTTTGGTTTGTCGGATAGGCCTCTAATTTGGTCAACAATAAGGTGACCCAAAACGGGGAGAAACAGGTTATGGAACACATGTACAGGGGTTGGAATAATTTGTTTTACTTCAACCCAGGAATCGGTCAAAAACATAGCACTTCTTCGAGTGTCTGAAGTGTCTTAACTCATAAGTGCCTCGAATTTAATCAAAATCTTATCACAAAAGCAATGTTTGCTCAAACGCTTTGAGTCATAGCAATAGCAATAATGTATTTACTTATCATTCGTTTTCCATTTTGTAATTAATTACAACTCTTTCCACAATTACCTGAATATACCAAAAGTGCCATTAATTCCAGTCATTGATTATTTTAAATCAAAAACTTATTCCATTTTAAACTGACAAACGCAACAAATTTTGCAATTTATTTAAATTAATTTATATTTACTTTAAATTTTATTAATTTCTATTTTGATTATATTTTTTCGATTTATTAAGTCGTCAATAGTTTATATGAATTATTTTATTTTTTTGAAAATTATTGTTTAAAATGTTTTATTTATTATAAAAACATAACAAAAATTAATGTAATTTCCATAAAATTAACAAATATTGTAATATTGAGAGCATTAGAGCTCATCCCTCGGATTGTCTTCTTCTATATTATTAAGTATTTTTGGCACTTCTTTCATAATATTAATTAAGACTTGATTTGCAATATCTCTATATTTTCTAAACTCTAATTCAAAACTTGGAATAAAATGTTTGGCTTTACTCGAAAAGATTGCTTTTTTAAAGTGCATTAGTTTTGCACTTCTGTCCCAATAGGCGATGACCGACACATCCATCAAAGGGTGCGTTGCGTTCATTGACTCCGAGCCGTCGTTTTTGCCGAAATTGAACCTTTGCTTCAACTCTCCGTTCGCTAACTGCCAGACATTAGACTCAAGACTTATATTGATAGCCATTTGAGAGGAATTGTGGACTAAATCACAAATTTCGGTCACATTTGAAGAGAAATAGAGTAACGAATTGGGATTTGTAGTCAAGTTATGGTATAATGTAATCGTCGGACAAGTGTTGCCTCCGATGTAAGTCATGTTATAGTTTGCGGACATATTGTTGAGATTGTCTTCAAACCAACAATTAGTCGAAATGAATGTCCGCTCGTCTTCAGTATTCCTCACCAAAGAACGACTTCTTGTATTCAAATGAGAAAAAGTCCGGCTTTTGAGGGAAATATCGAATACCTTTGCCATCAGTTGCGTATCAATTGATATATTCAAGTCTCCGATTGCATCCAAAATCATCGGTTCATCAACTCTTAACTCAATTTTATAATTATCAGTCAATTCATTGTTTTTATTAAAAGTTAGATTAGATTCGGCTCTGATTTGAAGCGAAGGTATGAATAGGTTTGCGAAGTATTGACCGAAACTGTCGTCTCTTTCATATACATTAAATGAAACGATTGGCTTATCTTTACAGACAATACAAACAATAAACAAATTGATTGTCAAAACAAAACATAACAAATTAATTGACATTTCAAAGCAATTTAATCAAAATTAAAATAACGATAAAATGCTTTCTCTTTCTCAAACCAAACTTCACAAAAGTATCGCTGAATTAAAGTTTTGAAACTTTTTTGTTTTTAGGGACTCTTTAATAATTAATTGAATAAATTCTAAATTTATAAATTAATAAAATATTATTTAATTAATGTTATTTTATATAACCTAAATATTAAATTAATTAAAATATAAAAAATTGACTATAATATTTGAAATATATTTTAATTTAAAATTAATTTAATATTAAAATAAATCAAATATAAAAATAGAAATTAATATACATTTCCCTGAAATCTATTTAAATGTTTAAAAACATTCATAAAAATGTTGTCAATAAACAAATGTTTTATTTGTTTTAATTTTAAAGACTTTTTAACAATTCGTAGAATTAAAGTAAGTGTTTATTATATCTAATTAGGAATTGAAAGACATTTTTGTCTTAATATTGATTTTAATTTGTTTTTAGTTAAACACAATTTCATCGAAACTCGAAAAACGATTCTTCAGTTCAACAAAAATTGAGAATAAATTGAATCGATTTAGAAGTTGTAGTCAAACGACGAATCAATTAATACGAAACAAAATACTCTTCAGATGTTTGTCATCTAATGTAGAGCCGAAGTGTCCGCCGAAGAGCACAACCACTTCATCGGCAGAAGTGAGGGCCGAAGAGCCGGTGCAGCGAAGGGTTGTCCAACCGATTGGAATCGTTGGCATTGATAAGACGGAAGAGACGAAGAACGTCGAGGAATGGACTCCTGTTTACTGTTTTCCGTATATATTACAAATACGAACCCTTCAAAGACTTAAGCTATGGATGACTGTCATGTGCTGTATATCAGTGCCAACCCAAGGCATCTGCTTTAGTCTCGGCTATAGTTCTTTAGATACTCTTCAGATATATTCAGCCATTTGTATGCTCTCTCTCTTTGGCCTATATTTTGTTGGACTTATGTTCAGACGTTTTGTCGGAAGAGTTTATATTTCTAGAAATGAATCCGTCGTTCGATTATCTCATTTGTCATTCTTCGGCAATCGTATTGACGCAGACGTTGAGGCCATAGATGTCGTTCCGTTAAAGGACTCGAATGACAGACTCAACGACTGGTTTTGTCGAATTGAGAGATACAGTTGCGATGACCTCTTGTTTATGTCATTAAAATTCGGCGGAATTTCTGATCGAAAAGGTTTCGACAAAGTGTTCGGCGAAGACGCGACCAAATGGTCGACCAATCGGTGATTGCAGTTGTGTTGCAATTAATGCTTTATTTAGTGTTTTAGTTGAATTCAATCAATTTTGTTGTAATATTCAAATTATATAATTATTTCAATTGTATAGAAATTATTTTGACTTTAATTTTACTGAATTTATTAAAGCCTTAATTTAGATCTTTTTAAAATTAGTCTTTAAGTTAAAACAAATTAAATTATTGAAATGTTTTTTAAATAAATAATTAATTAATTAATTAACTCAATTAAGTTTCTAAACTATTTCTTATTTGAATAAAGCGGTTAAACATGTGTTTAAGCACTCAATAGATGTCGCTTTCAATTGGTTTGTTTGTGTTTTTGTCAAAATAGAAAATAAAAACATTTGAATCAAAAACTACTGAAATATATTGTAATTTAATTAAAATCTAAATAATTAAATCAAAACAACAACAAAATGTACGACAAAGAGGTTGAGCCGTTTTCGAACCCATTGGCGCCGCCATCACAGCCGGCGGACAGGAAGGAAGTGGTGGCCAAAGAGGTGGTCTCTGCCGCCGACGCACAGCCTCTGACTAACGCCGACTTTCGGAAACTAATGATGACTCCGAGGGTCGGTCTCTCCTCACAGTCGGCGCTGAGTGCAGGCCTGGCATCGGTTCGGGGCTCTGAGTCAACCCGAGGCCAGAGACCGGTTCTGAAGCAGGAGTTGAATGAAAACCGAAGGAAGAAAAAGAAGTTTTACGCGACTCTGAAGAAGGCCGAAGACGACACTCTCTCCGAATTGGCCAAACGCTATAGAGACAGGGCTAGAGAGCGCAGGGATGGCGCAAACCCTGACTACAACCACGAGAGCGAGGCCTCGATGGCCAACACCGCCGCCTATAGAGCGGTGGCGCCGGACCTCAAGTCGGGAATAGACGCCGCGGAGAGGCGTAAGCAAGTGATCCAGGAGTCGAAGTTCTTGGGCGGGGACATGGAGCATACTCATTTGGTTAAGGGTCTTGACTACGCACTCCTACAGAAGGTTAAGGCGGAGATCAATACTAAGGAGTCGGAGGACAAGGACGACAACGAAGAGCCCGAAGAAGACGAACCGAATAGTGATGATCTCAAGTCTAATAAGAAATCGTTGTCTTCTGTTCCCGATATACCCCTCGAATCAGATGATCCGTTCGCTCTTAAATCGAATTTTGCCAAAAATGTTGTGAATATTCTCTTCAATAGACAACTGCCCGATCGGAACGAACTGTTTCTCTCGGGCCGTATGGCATATGTCGTCGATTTGGGTAATTAAAGTTGATTTAAAACTTAATTAAATTTGTATTAATTTTGTAGTAATTATTGAATTAATCGTTTCAGAGGACGAGTTCGCCGAAAGTGATATACCGACGACAGTGATCCGGAGCAAAGCCGACTGTCCGAACATTGAGTCCATGACATCGCTTAGCACTAATGATATCGTAATAAACAAATTAACTCAAATCCTATCATACCTACGACAGGGCGGCGCCAATAGAAAGACCAAAAAACCAAAAGAAAAAATTCCACTCATTTGTGACGACACTCTTAAACGAAGTGATAATAAGATCAATAAGTCGTCCAAAGGTTCCAAAAGTGATGATTGTATTTACGACGACATCGGAGACTATGTACCGGAGATTAAGCGCAAAGAGAGTCGAAGCGATCGCGAAAGGGATAGAGAGAGGGATCGGGACAAGAGTCGAGACCACAGAGCGCAGAGGGATAGGGAGCACAGGGATAGAGACCGGAATCGGGATAAGCGGTCGCGGAATTACTTCGAGAAAAGCAGTCGCGAAGAACAGGACTTAAGAAGGAGTGACAGCAGAGACGCCAAGAGTATAGCAATGGCCGGCATTACGGGCGCCGGCAGTACTGCTAATTCGGTTCAGTTTCGAAGCAAAACAACGCACCGATTGGATCAGGAAATGCCGGAAAGCTATGCCGAGTGCTATCCGGGAGCGCCCGAGAACGACGACGCAGTGCTCGACAGCGACGATGAGGTCGACTATTCGAAGATGGATTTGGGGAACAAGAAGAGTCTGATTGGGCGCTGGGATTTCGATACGGCCGAGGAGTACGGAGACTATATGTCGCATAAGGAGGCGCTACCAAAGGCCGCCTTTCAATACGGGGTTAAAATGGCTGACGGGAGGAAGACTAGGCGCGGGGCGGCCAAGAAGGACGAGAAGGTTAAACTGGACAGAGATCTGCAAAAGATTAATGCGATTCTGGCCCGACGTATGGCCGAAGCGGGTGAACCTACTTTTGGTGCGACTCCGGCAGTCGAGCACAAGAGGCAAAAAACGCATTAAACCTATCGATAATTTGAACTATTCATCAATTAAACAATAAGCTTATGAGTGACTCAACTCATTCTTGTGCTACAAATGTGAGCCAATGGTTGGGCGGATGAGTGATGTATATAATTATTAATTAATAATTAGCGATAAGTTTCAGTCATTTATTATTCGGTTATTTATGCATCAGATGAACTCGACTCGACTCTCACCTAATCTCTGGTTAATCCGTTTCAAATACGAATCATCTGAACGAAAGCTGACATTACTTTTAATGTTAAACTTTAAGATAACTTTTGTTTCATAAGTTTTTTTCATTAATTTAAATCAAAGTTTTATTTGAGAATAAATTTATCGAAATTTCTTATGAATTCAATTAACGTTTGTTTTTATCTAATTTATAATTTGAGAATCAAATCATTTAAAAAGTAATTTTAGTTATAATTTAATAATAAGACGAGAATTGAATTAAATTTTCATTTTGTTGGAAATCAATTCAAGTTTCGCAGTCTCTGAGTCTCTCTGTTGGCACTCATTGGCACTCAAACAACAAATAACTTATTTATTCGCAAATATAGTATAAATAACTTTGTTTTATGTCTGGATTCGAGTAAAACGTGTATTGCTTTAGTGTTAACTAATTATGTGGATCGAGAATGTAATTGACTTTACTTTTGTCTAATTAAAAGAGCAACGCCTGCCGGACCCATACGTTCGGTTCAGCCAATTCCATACCATTTCTATTCCAAAGGCTATTATTGTTATTATCGCACATATGCCACACATATCGACCCATTCGTCCAAAACTTTATATACGCTTTGAAACTAAAATACATTTCTTTTTGTTTTTGCATTAGACGACTACTGACTAGTGCTGACTCGTGAGTGACACTCGAAATAGATCTTCTTTTCTCTTCTTTTGCCTTTATTCCAATGCAAACACTTTTAGTCCGAAATATATCTGATCTTATTGTTCGTCAATGTATTCCAAATGATTTCCTTTCTATTCAGAGAATGGCTTATATTTGGTATAGAGAGTAGAATAAGACGACATCAAAAAGTTTATCGGATCTGACATTCGGTGCCATTACTATAGATTTGGTAATGTTCTAAGTAATAGCAACAGCCCTGGGCAACAATAACAGGCCTAACCGGTGGGGTCGAGAGCACAGAATCGGGAAGCGTTGCCACGAATCGTTGTCTTATGTTTTGTTTCCTCTTATCTAATCAAAGACATATGAGTCAGCGATAAAAACATTGTCTCATTATTTGCCTCGTCTTCGAGTCGACAGTGTTTGGGACTGAGTCTTAACTCTTGTACCCAATTATATCGATCGTCCGTTACATTCAAACATTTCTCTTCTCAATAGATATTCTGAACGTTAGGCTCTGAGAAGTGAAGAATGAAAAGTGTATTCAATGAAAAGGTCGATAATGCAGTCGAAGTGCAGTCGAAGTGCAGTCGAAGTGCAGTCGAAGTGCAGACAAACCAAAGCATTTCGAAGCCATTGCTCACAGACTTCGCCGGAGATCGAAACAAATCGAAAGAAATGTGCGATCGCTCCCACACTCCTACCCATTCCTATCCATTCCTACCCATACACTCACTCAACCCTCTCCTGTCTCTCACTCTCACTAGTCAGACACAGGCAGAGGAGAGGGGAGGAAAGGGAAGGGTGACTAACAGAGGGAGAGATTGTTGTAAATATGGATTCTAATAGAGATCTTATTAGCGACTGCTATGACATCAGATATAAAATGTTTCGACTCTTTGACTCTCAGATTAACTTTTCAACCACTATATGGTCTTTAGACTAAGACTAGAAAATTGGAGTTAAAGTTGATTTTTATGTCTATATTGTCTACTATTAAAGGACACATTTCCTAACAAATAACACTTTAAATTTATATCACATCCAATCAATTTCAAAATTCTTTTCCAATCATAGGTTTAATATCGAAATAAGTCGTTAATAAAATTGCAATAATTCCTATTACGACCAGAAGGTCTTAACTCATAATTTTCTATTTTTAAATCTGAAAAATCTGTTTTTTCTTATATTTATTATTTTATATTTAACTATAATTTGAGAGACTGTTAGTTTAAAATTTTTATAAACTTTCAATATTTCAAACACTTCTACATAAGTGTGCGCCAAATGTTTGGCAAAATAAACATTATTTTCTGTTTAAAAAAGAAATGTAAAAAATGTTTATTTTATTTAATTGAAACTTTACTCTATAGAACTTATACTGAAATTTTGTACAAAGAAAAATTTGCAAAAGCTTTCGACTATTTGTTTAACTTTAGAGTTAAGACGGGTCGACTGATTTTGGGTTTGATACTGGCAGATTTACTATTTACCATGCTAAATAGTAGTAACAACAAAACTACCTAATCTAATCTAATGTATTAACAAACTAATGGACAATTTTTTTAACATTATTCTCTTAATGACGTTTTTATTGAAAGTTAAAAATTACAATTTAAACATTTTAAAACAACTTAACAATTACGACATTTGCTTGCCAATAATATTTTAATTTTATCTAAACTTAGCTTGTTCAATTAATAATAGTTAGTCTAAAAATGAACTCAAGCGACAAATGTTTGTAATTAAAAATGAATAAAATTATCGAAAAACTTATTTAAAAACAAATAGCAATCGAAGCGCCGCTAAAGTTAAATAAACAATAAATAAATTCCTGAATCTGTTATGTTATGAAAAATAATTTAATAAATTTAATTCAAAAATTTGTCATTTTAAAAAATAAATTTTAAATTTATGTAACTTGAAATCTCAAGTGAGCAAGAAACATTTTTTGCAATGATTTTCACATCTAGTATGCACTGAGAAATCCAAATAAGATGTGTTGCAGTGAAGCATATCTTCTTAAAACTTGCAAACTTTCAACATTTCAAAACTGTTATTCAATATTTCTTCGTTTGAACAGTAGTGAGAATTTGTGGCAAAAATTTTTGTATTTATTATGTCATTGAATCCTAAAAAATGTTTGATTAATAGACTGAAAGTAAATATGAAAAAAAGTAAAAGAGAGAAAATGTTTACCAAAATCGTTGCATATCTGGGTTTCTGGTTATCCGAAGACACAGTTTATGAGCTCTGAATTATATGTGAATAAGAAAAGGAATATTTTATTATCGGATGTCTGACAATATATTTTATTTATCTATATTTTATGCTTAAACACAAATTTTTATATCGCATGACATCCATAAGAAATAGACAAATACTGACAAAAGGTCTCGAATGCAATCCTTTTATTTGGTTTCGGTTTTGAGCCAAACATGTTTAGAAATAATTGTGAATTACTGTTAAAGTAGATCTCTTTGTGTCTCAATTTCTCTCTTCAATAGTAAATACGAAAAAATAAATATTATATTAATAAATACAAAAGTGCAGAGACAATCAATTTGTATAAATTACTTGGCCTAGCTAAGCTTTATTGTTTTACTAAAATCAATGCTTAAGAACAGGGATCGTGAAGGGGGAATCAAGCAAAAATCCCCACTGATTTTGAAAATTTAGATTTATCCCCCCTTACATTTGGTCCGCGAAAAGGTACTTCCCCTAGACTTTTTGGCGGCCGCCTAAGATAGACGGCAAATTTTTTGGTTTTTTAGACCAAAATTAGGATTTTTTAATTAGTGCTAAATCCGGTTTAAATCCAGTTAATTTAACTAAATTTAGTTTAAATCCAGTTAAATTAGGTAAAATTTCATCATAAATATATAGGTTTTTTAGCGTTTAAAAAAAATCTCTCCTATGATCCTCCTTAGGTTTTTGGTCAAAATTTTGAGAAAAATCCTTCCTTGATCCCCACCCTGGATCGGCCGATCTTCTCGATCCCTGCTTAAGAAATAATCGCATTTGCAAATATTTTTCTACAAAAAGTAGTGTTTTAGAAGTAATGTAATAAAAATATTTTTTAATTTTAAAAGTTTATAAATATTTAGAAAAAATGTTTAAAATGTTTGTCACGCAAGAATATATTTTAAAAATTTAAATTGTTTGTATATACATTTGGTTAAATTTAACAAGAATTTTGGTATTTTTTAAGTTTTGCATTTTACAAATATTTTTTACTGAATTCCGTTTTGACAATAGAAAGCAACAAAAAACCGTCTAATGTGCGAACGATCTTTTGTTCATTGCCTGTATACAGTGCACACATTTGATAAAAGAGCAGACATTCAGGATATGAAGAGCGACTGAGAGGTGGAAATCAGGAATTTCATTAATTCCATTCAACAAATTCTCTTTTGCTATAGAATCGCACGAATTATAGTTATTCACATTTTTTATATTATTTAATAAAACTATTATTTTTCTGGAATTATCATTGACTTAAAAATTTGTTTTAAAATAAGTTAAATAATTAATATCAAAAACAAAAATACTACTAAATTAAAAATAATATAAATTAAATTAAAAATTCAAATAATTTTTATAACAAAATCTAGTTTTTATTAAATTTTAATCTATTTATAGTTTTTTAATTGTGTTTAAATAGAAATCAAATAAAAAAAATTAAAGTTAAAGACACCTTCAGATGACACCAACAATGACTGATTAAATAAATTGAATAAAACGAAGAATTCAACAAATTTTTATGAATAGAATTCTAGTTTCCAGTCGATGATTGCATAAATGAAATATATATAATAGATATATAAATTAAAATTTTTGCTTAATTTCATTTAAAAAAATACTTTTAATGCATTTATAAAAATTTATTTATTTTCGAGCAATTATTTTAATGACTTGTTTCTAATCGACAGAACAAAACAGAAATTTGAAGACATTGAGTGATAGACAGAAGAATTGATTTCAATACTGACTATCATTTAATGATTAATAAAGATATATCGATTCCAAACCAATTTAATGCATATTATAATAATTTTAGCACAAATTTTCAGCAAGAGTATAATAATAAGCGATAAGTACTTAAATAGAATATAATTAGAAATAAAGAGCAATTCGAGAAATGAGTCAAATTGAGTGAATGTGTACCCGAAGTCGATTTCGGCATTCAATCAGAACTAAGGGGGCGTTAGATAGAGTTGAATAAAGGCATTAGACTGTAGATGTGGCACTGGCTCGGCTCGACTATCATCATCCATGCTCTCAGTCTTAGCTATGTATGTGTGTGTGTGCTCTCTATGCTCTCCACTCTGTGCTGTATGTGCTGTTAGAGTCTAGTCCTGTGAGTGCGAGCGTTAGTCACGACTACATAAGACTACATCACTGTATGGTTCGAAGCGAAGCCGAGAGTCTGGAGTTCTGGAGTCTGCTTATGATCAGAGAATGTGCTCTGACTAGCAAAGCATAGAGACCTAACAGAGCTAACAGAGCCAACAGAGCCAACAGAGCCAAGATAGCCTAACACAGCCTACAGAGCGTTGCCTCAATTCAATGGTATCGCGTGTGCTGTCACTACATTCAATAAAGTAAAGAAAAAACGACTTATTTATAAGCGATGTGACTGACGATAGGCACCGATAGCATAGCGATCAACAGTAAGCATTGCCTACTCTATTGGCTCAGACATCACATCATCGCTATGTCTTTCATCTACTCATCTCATGGCTCTGAATCGCATGGATCGCAAGTATTCCAATTATTCCTTAGCCACACAACTGTGCTCTCACTTTAATATTGTCTTCTAAACACTCGACTTCTTAGATCTGCATCTGTTCCCCAATTCGAACAACTTATTCATCGAAATTAAACTCAATTTTTGCAAATCTGTATGAAGTGATGCAAAAGTTTCTCTAATATTGTGAATCCGATTAAACAATTCTACGATTCCTTGCATTCAGACCTCAAACACAAATTTGTTTCAATTTTTGTTTAATTCGTTTGAATTTTGTTGTTTGAGTCCAAACATCAAAATAATTAAAACAATTATTGAATTTTCGATTGCAATTTGCAATCAATTTCTGTTTTTGTGCAAAACTAATAATAATAATAACATTAATATTAATATTAATATTAATAATAATTATTATTATAATATTAATAAAATAAAAATTAAATCGATTAGTCTCGACCGTTAGGGCCATACATCTGAACCAATCCAAATGAACAAAATGAGTGTACGTCGTGGTGTCAAAGGCTCGTTCAGAGGGTCATTGCGGAGGTATGGAAGCGCCGAATCTTCGCGAAAGACAGTGGTCAGACATCACAACTGGATCTACCGAAACGGCGAGTGGAGGATAGCGTTTGGTAAGCAATCGATTTCTATTGTCATAAAACAATTTTCATGTCGTATGTCTTGGGTTGAGAGCCAGTCATTTGACAAATTACTTCTTCTGCCGCTACTTTCAGATGCAGTTTCCAATAGTTTTACGTTCGGCTAATCAATGGCCAAACATTGCATTTAAATCATTACTTTCGCTCTTTTGGGTTTCTAACTAATTGAAATAATTAAAACAGAAAAAACAACAAAAAACATCAAACTCTTCCATTTGGTATCAAAATTAGCATCAGATAAAAATCAATACTTTTTTCCACTAAAGATTAGAAAATTTTTAAATTTTTTTTGTTGTTCACCAGTTAATAATATTTGAGCTTGAAAATGCACAAAAAAACGTTTAATCTTATCATTTATAATCATATGATAGATGTCAAGAAATTTTTTATGTACTTAAAAATATTTTCAGTAGAATTATGTATTTATGAAAAATTTTTCAGTCAAAGCATTTTCAGCCAAAATTAATTTTTTGTTTAATTTAAAGTATAAATCGTTATATACATAATGTGTTTATATTTAGAGCAGATATGAGAAACTTTTACTTTGTTTTCTTGTAATCAAAACAATTAATTTAATGTCAATATTAATTCAAATAAATTCTAAATGATTTGTGTAGTTCTTGGGTATAAATGTGTTCTACACACGAAGCACATTATTATTTAATGTTTATATTCAGTTCGGCTTATATTCTAATATAAAGAATAATAAGTTTTTCCACTTTCCAAGACATCAATAAATAGACTTTCAGTTGATTTACTAATTGAGTCAATTATATGAGTGAATACATTATATTCTTATGCGAACAAACATTGAGTCTAATTAATCGATAGAGACTTACTGTTCAAATGAAACTTTTAAAAATTTTCTACAGTATAATGGCTTATCTTAAAAAGAAATTTAGTAATTTATAAACATTTGTCCAAAAATATCAGAAATAAAATCAATCGATTTTATCCAACAAATGGACGGCTCTGTTGAATAAATTTAGTCATCAGCAGAGCTAGTAAATTTTGGGAATTCCTGATTTTAATTCAAATAACGAATTGTCCCGAATTATACGCTAGCAACTTTATGGCATGTTTCTGGTTTAAATAATCTACAATTTAATTTAATGTGTAATTTAATTTTTTGGATTTTTCCGATATTGAACTATATTTTAAATAATTCCAGATTATATATTCATATTTTTCACCCGATTTAGCAAAAATTTATAGTTAATTGAGAATATTAATCAAAACTTTAATGTTTATAAAATTTAAATTTAAAAAATAGCAATAAATAGCAAATAAATAAGATAAATAGTAAAGATTATTTAAATAATTAACTTGATTTTTGCAAATTATTTGTCAATTTATTTATTACATTATATGATAAATATAAACAAAATTAGTAAATAATGTTTAAAAATGCCAAAAATAAAAATAAATCTTAATTTAAAACTGAATTTATATGTGAAATCTAAATTAGGTTGAAATTAAAGGTGTGTTTCATATAATTTAGGTAAAATCAACTAAATAAAATAAAAGTAAATATAAATATTATATTAATGAACACATGTCAAATAGTATTCTTCTTATAAATAAACATGTATTATATATTGTCGGTTAAAGTAAAATATTTTACAATACAAAATATTTTATCAGTAGATAAAAGACAAGTTTTTACTAAAAACAACATAAAAATGTAATTTGTTTATTTTATTTAAAACATTTTAAAACTAATAAGACTTGTAGTTGTATACTTTTTTTGTGTATTTGATATTTGTTATAAAATATTTTTACATTTAATAAGTTTTCTTAATTCCCAATTTTTGTCGCTTTCATTCAATTCCCGACTGATTTTAGTCATTTTAACTCTCAAAATGTACTAGCTCTGATCATCAATCACGAGTACATCCGATTATATCGTGCCTTACAATCGCATACATATCTCGGTTTAGGGTTTTTTCGATATTTTTAGAACAGAATAACAACTAAATAAAAGTTAAATTCTTTACAAATCTTTTACAGTATTTTTTTCTTTGAAACTTTTAACAGAAATAAAAAGAAATATTTTTTTCCCTTTATTTTCTAAATTACTTTTCGATGTTTTTGTTAATGTCTATCAATATTTGACACTTAAAGTGGAGATGATTTATATATTTGTAGTTCGAGTCTAAAATTAAATTTTCATTTAAAGAAAATTTCGTTCTTCTAACTAGAAATTAGTGTTAAATAGACTAAATTTAATGTTTGTGTTATTTTAATCTAAATCTAAATTACTCTTTTAAATAGTTCATTAGATGAAATAGAATTGATAATAAATTTTTATATAACATAATAATAATAATAATAATCAATCGTTTGACGGCATAAATATAACATATTTTTCTCTCACTTTCATAGTATAAAATAATTGTTAAGACATTAAGATCTGGGATTCAGTACCTAATTGGTTGGCATTGGGTTTGAGGCAAAGTTCTGTTGCTATCGAACAAACATTTATCTAAAATGAGCTATAGATGTGCAAGGCAATTGCCTCTATATATAAACCGAGATTTGAATCTTTTTTATTTGGCTACTAAATTTAACGAGCTTGCACATCTCTAGAATTAAGTAAGACTCCGAAACAATAGACCGACACAACCACTGTATATCTTAATTAGCTTTTTTCGTCCAAACAATTTCATAATATTCTCTTATTCTCTCCTCTTTTTCACGTATAGGCCTTTCAATAACACACTTATAGTTAAATGGTTTGAATAATGTATTTTTTATGACATTGAAAAATACGCATTGAATTGGGCTATAAAATGGTGAGGAATAGAGTGCAAGAATGAGATGGATTATAGGAGAGAGAATGGATTGACTCAATAAATTATAGTCCAAGCTAGTTTTGCGATCAAAAATGAATACATAAAATAAGTAGTTCTGCACAAATAAAAAGAAAATAGAGAAACGAGAGCTGAAAGTACTGTAAATGTTGTAGAAAAAAGAAAATAAATAAATATAAGAATATAAGCGACAATGAATGCAATAAAAAGTAAAAAATATTTGCAAAAAATTCAATTGATTCTCATAGTATTTTTTGTCACTATTTTTATTGAATGCATAAAAAATTGAATAATAATTGATGCGAACGACTACTACAACTATACAATACAGAAGTACATAGTTTGTAGATATATTAAATACGGGTGCTGCACTTGTATTAATAGTTAGCAATTGCTGATCTTTTTATGCTATCTCTTAGCCTAACACTTAAGTCTCAATACAGTACTAGTGTTGAAGTTCTCGTGCGTTTACATCATTTTGTGCACAAATTTGCAATTCTATAGCAATACAGTGAACACTGAGAGGAAAGTGTATAGAATCCAAACATGCGTTCACATCATTAAGTGAGAAAAAGTATCCAAAAAATATATATAACCTATTTTAGTGCCTTTACTCTATTTGTCAATAATCTCATCAATCTTTTACTATTTTTTATAGTAATTTTTTTCATTAAATTTTCTTCGCGTTTTTTCCAAACTTAAATTTAAAAGCAATTTCTCAATAAATTAAAGTATTCTTAAATACTATCAAAATTAATTTTATAAATTTAGTTTAAAAAATAATATAATAATAAATTTGGTTTTCATTAATTGTTTGATTAATTAGTTTTAAAAATAATTAATTTTGATTAAACAAAAAACATATTTACTATATTTTCTCACAGTTTGTACATGTAATTGTACACGTATAAGTTAAATTATATTTCAATTTCTAAAATTTGGTTAAAAACAGGGATTGAGAAGATTGACCAAACCAGGGGTGATCAGGGGAGGGATTTTTCCAAAATATTTGATCAGAAACCTAGGGGATGTATTAGGAAAGAGATTTTTCCAAAAACAATTAAACAACGTATTTATTAGAGATTGAGAAGGGAAGATCAGCCAAAAATCCCCCCTGATTTTAAAAATTGGAATTTATTCCCCTTAGTATTTGGTTTGCGAAAAGGTATTCCCCTGAACATTTTTATTTTTTGACCAAAATTAGATAATTTTAATTAAATTGGTGCTAAATCCGGTTTAAATTCAATTAAATTAACTAAATTTAGTTTAAATCCAGTGAAATTGGGGAACATTTTATTATAAATATTTGGGTTTTTTTAGCGTTTTTGGAAAAATCCCTCCCCTAATCCCCTGGATTGACTGACTTTCCCAATCTCTGGTATTTATTTATGATAAAATTTTATCAAATTTAACTAGATTTAAACCAAATTTAGTTAATTTAACTGGATTAAAACCGAATTTAGCGACAATTTAAAGATAATTTCCCAATTATGGTCAAAATAGTTGAGGAAAACACCTTTCCGCAGACTAAATGCTAGAGGGGAAAAAATGTCAATTCTCAAAATCAGGGCAATTTTTGTCTGACCCCCCCTTTCAATTTCTGGTTAAAACCTATAAGTCTAAAGCCTACTGTGCTTATAAAGAAGTAAACTTAAAAATTAAAAATAATTTTTAAAAAAATCTAAATAACTATTTCTATTAAATTTTATTGCATAAATTAACAAATCAATATAAATTATATTTTTTTATTTAATGTTTTTGTCAAAATATTAAAATTATTTTTTTTTCTTGTTTTATTTTCATTAAACACTTGTATTTTTTCCAAAACATATTATTTATATTTTTGCTGTCATTACAATTATCATAATAAGCGTAACAATTTTTAAACAAATAAACTAAACAGTTATATATTATTTTTATTAATATTTTTATAATTATTTTTTAAAAAATTATATAAAAAATAAGTTTAATGTGATTGTATCAGTAAATCAGTAATTGTTAATTTTTTTTTAATTTGAACTATTTTTAATTTTAATTAATGTTTTAAATTTTAACTTTAATTATTAAAATTTTTTATTTTGAACATTTGGTTTCTGCCCTCACTATAAGTTCTGCTATCACTATACCTGGTGATACAAGTGCATGAAGATCAGACTCACTTTATAAGTAGATGCGGGACTAAACTGTGAGGGAATACGGTATATTATTTAAATAATTTTTTTAATGTTTTATTTCTGAAAAAAATTTTACTTAAAAATAAAAACAATAGAAAAAAAGATAAGAATTTAGTTGAGAAGTTAATCGGAAAGAAAATTGAATGTCGAGTAGAGAAGAAAAGAAATAAAATACGAATTATAGAGAAGTTTGAGTTTTTCTATGAACTCGATTAATGTGGGAAT
The DNA here is from genome assembly GCA_034693685.1 of Belba bartosi. Taxonomy (NCBI): domain Eukaryota; kingdom Metazoa; phylum Arthropoda; class Arachnida; order Sarcoptiformes; family Damaeidae; genus Belba; species Belba bartosi. Next base: position 24,823 of record JAQFXP010000540.1, read on the forward strand.
AGTGAGGGAACGGAATCTTTATGACATGTATTCAGTGTTGGGATAACAGTATAACTGACACTAACTATAGGCCACTATTGGCTAACTATTGCATTATTTAGCGAATATATCCCAACTCTTCTCATCTAATATAAAACATTTAGCGAATCGCCATATCGTTCGAATCGGAGCTCTTTATTGCCGTTTCTCTGTATTTGAGTTAAAGAAAATAACTTTTTATATAACGTTATAAAGATATCATCGCTTTCTCACAATAAACGCTTCGATGCGAAAAGTGTTGATTATTTCAATGATACCTAACATAGAATGTTATTAATGTCAACACTTAATCAGTTACTTTTGATTGTATTGGCAATGAATTCCCATTAATAACGCCTTCTCTCAGTTTATTCAATAAATCAAATGCAAAGAAATACTATTTATTATTCACCAAATTTCGGATCTCTCTCTCTCTCTCTCTCTCTCTCTCTCCCTCCCTCCCTCCCTCCCTCATCTGCTCTCTCTCCTCCTTCCTCCCTCCCTCATCTGCTCTCTCTCTTTCTCTCTCTCTCACTCACTCTCTCTCACTCACTCTCTCTCCAATACATATACAAAGTATTGATATTTCGCTTCTCGTCTATAATTTACTCGCTATTCAAAACCTAATTTATTTTACATAAATATCTTATTAAATATATATTTTTTGATTAAAAATTTATATTAATACAAATTTAATTATCTTGTCAAAAATATAATATGAATTTACTAAAGAATATATTTCATAATCTCTTAAATTAAGTATAAATTTAATATAATTGCAATAAAAAAATAAAGTCAATGTATGAGTCTATAAAACAGTACTGTATGTTCAATACAAAGAGATACCTGCAGTGTATGTATGGCTTAACTTATATGAGATTGAATTTGGAGTAAATATTTGTTTCAATCAATTTTATGAGAATATGGATACAATTAGATGTTTATTATATAAAGAGATGATTTTGATCATTTGGTAACGTATTGGCGATAAGACTAAAATTGCTGTTTTCTTATAAGACAAATAATGCCAACAAATAATCAAATTGTGCTTCAAATCCCTACCAGAGTCTGTTGGGCTATACTTTTGGTCAATTTCATATTTTATTATTTAATATAAAAATATATTAACACAAGATTTATTGAAAATTTAAAATATTTAAATATTAGTAAAACTGATAATAATAATGGAATGTCAAGTGCGGACTAATTTAGATATACTTTCAGATTTTAATATAAACAATAATTTTTTATTAAAAGTTTGATTTAGTTTAGTTTGAATTAGTATTTATCATCAATTCTATACTTTTGTCAAATATTTGTTTTATAATATAATCATTTGCAAACTCCGATTGAAAGTATTGTTTTTCAAATGTCATACTTTGCTTAAATATGAGCACATTTTATAACTAAATTCATTTTCCAAAACACATAAATTTTCACATCAGTAGCAAAACTATCGAAACTTTAGTCGAGAATCCATTTAAACTGATTGAAGAGAAGATGAGATTTGATGGTTAACTGAATCAGTTAAGTGCTCACAATCTTCACGAAATTCTACACTTTTGATGAAAATCCGTTGTCTTTCGTGTAAAGATGTTTGAGATTTTCACTTTAAATCCTTTTCTAATATAAAAAATTACTCGAGTTTTGGAAAACTTAATTCAATGACTGAATCACATAATAGATGTACTCTTAATACCATTAACCGATGAAATTGCAACTATTTTAAACCAAACACTAAATAAAACAATTGAAAATTATAATTCTCATTGAAATAATTTTTTAAACATATTTTTGAGATTATTCTAAATGTTTAAAAAGAATTAAATATAGAAAATAGGGTTAATATTTAAAATTAAAAATTTACTTTATTTTACTATTTTAGAAAAATTTAAACTTTATGTTTGAAAACATTAATTAATTTTAAGAATTTATTTTTAAATCAATATTTTGATTTGGAATTACAAACTAATTACGTCTAAAACAGATTTTAATAAATAAATTCATTTTGTTTATCATTGTTTACAATTTTTTACTTGATATATCAAATTTAACCAATAATTTGTAATGTTATTTAAAGCATTCAATTACATTATACACAGTAGAAACTAGTTTTTATGCAATTTATTAATAATTTGCTAATTAATCAATTGTTTGAATATTAAATATTGTTTTTTAAAAGTTGCTGTTTATTATAATTTTAAAAGTAAGTGGTGCATATTTTAAAATTAAAAGTTTTGATTTTTAAATATTTTTAAAGCCAAACAATGCTTCCAATTATAAATGCTTAAATTTAAAATACTAAAATACTGTAGTTAAAATTAAATGCTATTTGTTATATAATTTGAACATTTAAATTTTTTAATTAATTAAATCTAATTATTTATTGATTTACTATGCATTAATTTTAATATTTTAGAAAATTATATTTTAATAAAATTTTTTTTAGTTAATTTAAATAGTATATCAAATAATATTACAAACTTATAATAAATATTTTTAAATAAAACATTAGATTAGAATATAAAAAATTTATTTAATAATATTTGTGAAATAAGAAAAAATAATTAAAATACGAATAAAATAAAATAAAATAAAATAAGACGAGTGAGTGAGTGAGAGGAGATTATGATTTATTTTTATGTTAAACCAATTTCTGCCACATTTGGCGAAATTGCAATTTAAATTTTCCAAACAATTGTTTTCAAGCGTTAATTCCCCGAATGTATTGCATATATTTAAACCAAATTTTTTTTATACAACTCCCAAAGTATTTAAGAACAGAATTTAAAAATAAAATCTAAATAATATATAAATAATTTCTCTTAAATATTGACTCTTAAAATCAGTCACTTAAATTGTGTATTAAAATGCAATTTTTAACTATTATTACATTTTATAAGACAATACAAAAGAATATATTTAACATTTAACATTAAAAACTAGTTTAGAATATTGACTCAATAATAGTCTCAATAAAGAGCTTTAATGTTAAAAAATAAAAATATTTGAAATCATATGATCAGAACTGGATGTAAAAGCAGTGAAACTGTTCTTCTTTACGAACTAAAAGAACAATATAGCGCACATGTAGGCTATGGAAGTGGAAGGGTATGGAAGGAACTGGTATGTTATGGTGAGCTATGGTGAGCTCTGGCACAGATAGGCGCGCAGTTTGACTCTGCATTTAGAGTGACCTCCATTTGCTCTAATACGATGTATACGATGTATACGATGTATGACAATATATCGTAAGTATAAGTTAGTGGTATTTCTATAAATAAATGG
>JAQFXP010000541.1:0-28095 GCA_034693685.1 Belba bartosi
TCGGTTATCGGTATAGGCATAGGTATACAATATGAGTATCTGAAGAAAATACTGTACAATACCGTACAGCACTATACTATTTGCGGATATGCACACAATATGGAAATGTATGGCAAAAATGCAAAATTAATTTCTGATTATTAATGAGAGCTATGAAAGAAAGTGAATCTGTTTTGATTGATTCAAATGTTAACATTAATTGTAATTTTTGAGCAATTTTTCACTTTTTCGTATTAGAGGCTCAAATAAGTGCATAACATGTTGTGAAGAACATTAAGCACTTGGCGTAAGATATAAGACATTAAGCATTGATAAGCAAATTATTTCGAGCCTCTGTATGCGTTTGTTTCTAAACTCTATTCTCCCGATCCTCTGCTACTCCGTTGCTCTGTCAGGCGCTCACATGGGATAACATTTAGCTTTTTATGAAACTTGAAAAATGGCTTAAATTTTTTGAGGTTGGTTTGAGGGGATAGGCGAATCACCTCCACTTATTACGAAGTACGGAGCCGTTGCACCTTACAGGCACTCGACAGGTATACCTGCATTGCGTAGCATTGCATAGCATTGCATACCTACACAATATTAACAAACATGGTAAATTTTGGTTTCATTGGATCTCGTAGACCATCACGTGGTTCTCGCCTCAGGTTAACGATTCAGAGCTCAGGTAATTCTTATACAACATATCGGAGCTCGAAAGTGGAAAGACAACTTCCTCACTGCTAACACTTTTGCAGTTTTTTGAGTTTTGAGTTTTGAGTTTTGATGCAAACAGTGTTTAGTGACGCAGTCATTCGCAATCCTCTAAACAATTATTTTATTTAATAATATTTCCAATTTTGTGATAATCACCAAATTTTTAAGGATTTAGTGATGTTATGAATGTGAGCACAAAGTTATGCGTAAGTACTGACCATTTTCTCTATCTTTGCTATAAAATTGATCTAAACTTCTATTAAAGCTTTAATTGAACTTATATTTGATATTATATGAGACTCACTATTCAGTATTGAGTACTCAGTGCTGTACTTCATGTACTTTACAAATGTTTCTGAAGCAGATGCAGCACTTTTTTAGATAATGGCCGACTCCTGACAGTTGTTTTAGTTGTTTCGGTTGTTTTTACCTTTAATGTTAGCTCTGATATCAGAGTTATTTTCAGAACAATTTTCGTCTTTCAATGGCTCCGACAAACTCTCGTTTTGGAAGTCTGTCGCCAATGTCTTAACCCAAACCGATCTGTCGACGGATTCATAAAACTATTTGACATTAATTTGGCGGTGATTTGAATAACTTTTTTAGTTTTCTTTTTATTCGTTTTTTATTGAAATTGAAATCTAAGAAATCTATTAATCTGTGCCTAAAGATCGAAAAATGTAATCCTTCGGCAAAACATAATACGGATAGAATGGATAGGCTGTTCAGGTCTACTAAATTAGACAAGTTATAGTTTAGAACTGATATATGAGGACCGCTTCTAAACCATATCATTAAACTGACGAAAGTTTGGTATTAAAAATATTTATAACCTTTCGATTAATACTTTAAATTAATATCGAGTTTTGAGTTTGAGTTTTAGTGAATTTAGTAAAAGTTTGGCAAAAGTCGATCCAAACTCTTATCCTCTGATCGTTACGCTATGAGAGGCAGATCGCATATCGCTTCCGGCGCTCAATATTTCTATCAATATCTAACTGTTTGTTAGGGATTCCAATCAGATCTATAGACTAGTAAAGATTATTGACCGTGAAAAACAAGCTAACCATTATATAATACTGTCTTCAACATATTTATGAGATTTGCTAATAAAATCTAAATAATTTGTTTGCTTTAAATCACTTTATCTGTAAATTTATATTTAAAAAATACATTTAAAAGTTAAAAATGTTAATTAAGTTTAAAACTAAATTTATTCAAAATTATTGACTCATATAAAATCATATTCAATTCGATTGTATGGCTGTATATATGGCTGCATTTCTATTCGAGTGGTGCCCTTGTGCTCAATAATTGTTTGTTGGTCTTCACCGCCTGAATCTGCCTACACCTGATCACAATCCTAGTCCCGAATCAATAGTAGGCACTCAAGAAGGTTACCTGATTTGGACGACTCATAAATGGATTAAAACTTTTATTACAGTAGTTGTGCCGTAATTGCATATCTCCTAAACTGATGTTACCGTATATTCATTTTTATAACTATTATATTTCAATAATGAGCTGAAAGTTTGGGAATTATTTCTAATTTAAATGAAATTTTTCAAATTATAACTCAAACTAAGTTATTCAAAAAGTGAAAAGAGTTTGTAAATTTAATTTATCAGGTTTGACATGTGTTAAAATTCAGTTTATTTCAACCTTTACTCTCGTTTTCTGCCAATTTTCTCAATTCAAATACTTTTCAATTCAAAAGAGGTCTCAATTTGAGATCCATTTAAATACAAAATTTCTCTTTCATTTGACAGTTCCGATGGATTTAGTGAAAGGGCTGGTGTTGTGGCTATTGTCAGTCCTGTGCTTAACATCACTGAGCCACGCACAATATAGGCCCAAATGGCCAAGTCCTTATTTACAGAGAGAGATATTTTTACTAAATTTAGAAGATGGATACTTCGGGTGCCAAGTTAACGAATCCACCGATTTTCTACAATTGTTCGAATTGTCCAAACTATGTGATGGAATACCTCAATGTTATCAGGGCTCAGATGAGGTCTCTCTCGAGCTCAAGTGCACCGACAGAAGTAAGTTCAACATATACTCTATACACACACATTGTATACATTACCCTCACCCTCACCCTCACCAATCACAATACCCAATAACTACACAATTGCCCCTAATATACTGAATTAGTGTACTAGAACAAAAGTTGCCATTCCAATATTGTAATATTGGACAATTGCGATTACAAATCTAAAATTAAAACTAAAATCAATTTAATATTCTGTACTAATGTCTGTTTGTCTGTGTCTACTGTGCTTTACTTTAGATCATTGTCACTCAAAAATGCCAAAATGTGTGAACGGCGTCTGTTTAGATAACTTGTGTTATTGTAACGATGGATTCGGTGGCAAAGGATGCGACCTCCCAGGTCTGTAGCAATTCTTCTTCTCTTTACTTTTACAGATCAATCAATTTGTGAAAAGTTTTCACAAATATTAAAAATAAATAAATTTGAATCTAATTTGAAATTATATGCAATTCTAGACGAAAACGAGTGTAAATACCGTCCTTGCGATGTGTTTGCGCGCTGTACTAATACAATGGGCAGTTATTACTGTTCCTGTTTTCCCGGTTACGATGGCGACGGCTTTTCATGCCATGGTTTGTATAATTATCTTATTTTTATTAGTTATCTAATAAATCTAATAATAATTTGAGTGACAGTTATTTGTAATTAAGTCTAATAGAGATAATGAGTAAAAGTTTATACATATTGTGAAAGAGTTTCAGTTAATTAGAGATATGGAAGCAATTAATCACCAAATGATTGCATTTGCTCTCAAGACCTGTTGTTCTTTAATTGTGTTGAGAGGAAGACCAGAGAAGAAAAGATGAGATGAGAAGAGATGAAAGTTTTGAAGAGAGCAAACAATTTGAATAATTAGCGAAAGCCCTTAACTGTTAATTTGATTTAAATGCTTAATCAGTGAATCTGTTCCCACTCTTTCAGACACAAATGAATGCGAGATCCCATCGCTGGCGGCTCTGTGTGCGGACAACGCCGAGTGTTGCAACTTGCCAGGTCATTTCGTTTGCAAGTGCAAGCCTGGGTTCACAGGCAACGCAACCGTTTCCTGCACAGGTAGATAACTTGTTTGATAGAACTTTCGTTTTTGATAATACCTTATTTGCGAGTCCGCAGAGAACCGAAAGTTTATATAAAACCTGATTATAAATATAAAATATAAATACATATTAATGCTAACTCTTATACATTATCCGCAACTCTATCCCAACTCTATCCAACTCTAACTCGACTCGACTTGACTCGATTTGACTCGACTTGAAGACGTTGACGAGTGTCTGAATCCGAGCTGTTGCGGAAGGGGCGCAATATGTGAGAACCTTCCCGGCAGTCATGCCTGTCACTGTCCACTTGGCTTTGAAGGCGATCCGGCCCTGGAATGTTGGGGTGAGCTTTATTTGCATTATTCCATTACTATTAGTGAGAGTCGCACCAAAATTATTACCGAAATAATGATCGAATGCCTTCTCAGCACTAAGTCTTACGAATAATCATTAGTTTTAGTTCACAATCAATGCAATGCATAAACATTACAAACATTACATTCAAACCATTTACTCGTACTGTATATGAGTTTGGGATATAATCATACAATTATATTGACTCGAGTAACAGCTAACAGCTTCGAAGTACAGAACAGAGTGGTCTGACCGCTATATTACTTACACTTAATTCTTGTATAATATAATAAACTTGTTTTCATCTCAATTCAAATAACAATGCAGTGCCGAAACAATTCAGTTATTCTATAGTTTAAAAGATCACAAAAAGTCAATTGTTTTTGATTATCATAACAGACACTTCAGACTTCGCTAATTATATGGACTTTTTCTAACAAAACCAAAATTTAAATTCTTTTTGATTTAATTTAAAAAAAAATCTGAATTAAAGTTATAACAAGTTATTTACAATAAAAAAGAAATTACTTTATAAAGCTTATATAAAATAAGAAGTAAATGATTATTAAAATATACATATTTTTAAATATTTGATGTTAAGGTTAAACTGAAGTACAGGTTTATCCGAACCAAAAATGAATTCTAAGGCTATATTCCATTACTTTTTACTCATTTCGTGAATTTAATGATTCGAGTTCTCCATTCCTCTCCATTTCTATGCCTTCGAAAGGTTGCGAAACTAATAAACATTATTATTGTTCTCTAATTTTTTCGGTTCATCAGGCGATGCACTTATATAATCACAATTTTCTTCACTTTCAAATTCAAACTTTCTTTTTTTCTACTTAAGCTTTAATGTAAACTCAAAACAAATGTAGAAAAATATTTATTGAACACAATTTTATAAAATATTTGCCAACAATTTCACACTTTTGCATCACATTCACAAACAAATGACCAAATTTAAGCATTTTTCAAACCTAAAGATTGTAAAACTTGCCTAATCTTTAACCTACTGAACAGATGTGGATGAATGCAAAGCAAACCCGTGTGGTCCGGGCGCCCAGTGCACTAACATTCCGGGCGCCTTCGAGTGTTCGTGTCCTTCTGGATATAAAGGCAATCCGACGCCTGCGGACGGATGTGTCGATGTAGACGAATGCACTACAAGTTTAACACCTATTTGTGGCACTGGAGCCAATTGTGTCAATACACCTGGAGGTTACTTCTGTCAGTGCCCGATAGGTAAGTCGACTTTAAGCCCAATTATCAAAATTTTAATTTTTATGTTTGACATTCAAATTATGTCATTTTAAAAGAGTGTTTCAAATACTTTCTTTAAATATAATAAATCACAACTTTTTATAAATTATATACTTTTTGTTAGTTTTTTCTCGGAATTAAAAAACTGCAAAAAGATTGTAAAAAAAACTTCACAAATGTGAAGTAGATTTTTATATTATTAATAGCTATTAGTGTTCGCCTATTTGTCTGACATTCAAAACTTTAATCACTTTTTGGAAAAAATGAAAAATAATTGAACTCAAAACGAGGCAAATGGAAGAGAGGAATTTTTTTTCTCAAAATTCCGAAATAGATTATATATTTTAAATTTAAGAATTATAGCTTCAGAGGGGGTAATGCAATGCGAGCACGAAGTCGACTGAAGTTTTTGTAAATTATAAGTTAGTAGAAAATATCTTTATTTTTCTATATTTTAGGAATAATTTTCCACAAATATGTTCATCAATCAACAGCCCTTACAGTGCATTAGAACCGAAACTTATTAATATTGGTATAAAAAATCTAATTTAGAAAAGTGAGAAAAATCGTATAATAATATTAAAAAGGCTTAAAATTCCAAAATTAATCCTATTTTTTAAAAAACTAATTTGTTAAAATTAAGGATTATAATTTTATTCGAGAAATATATCATAATTTAATCTTGCGAGAAAACAATATTTTCTCGATACAACTTATAGACAAGATGCTTTATTACTTTGTATATTATTTGAAAATTTATAAATCGAGAAATTTGTTAACTCTTTGGGTTTAGGTTTGAGTTAATTACATTGTAGTGATAGTAGAAAAAGTGATTAAAACAAGTTTTGATAAATTAGTTTTCGAGTTGAATCGCGTAATCGCTTGAATAAATGGCACATTTTTATTGATTAAACAAACGAACTGTAAAAATGATAGATTAGGAAAATTTGTACAAAAACTTCATTTCATCACAAATTTCGTTCAGATTTTCTCTATTTTCAAAACTGATTTTTAATTGACTCGAAAATTAATTATCAGTAATCTAGTAATCGCTTGATTTGTTGACAACTTCGAGCTAACTCTTCTCTTCCCTTCCCTTCCCTCACCGAACAGGATATACCGGTAATCCGAAGTCGAGTTGTGTGGGTATGTGTGACCATAGGCGCAGATATGAGTAATGGTTGAATCGAATTCCGTTAATCGATTGTCTCTTCACAGATGTGGACGAGTGTCCGCATTCATGCGGTGCTAATACTCAATGTCATAATACTCTCGGAAGCTATTTATGCGAATGTAAGTTCGGTTTCATTGGCGACCCCTTTCTCTCAGCCGGTTGTGTCGGTAAGTGTTTATTATTACTATATATTCCAAACAATATAATAGAGTTTTTCAATATAAACTCACAGACGATGATGAATGCCTTCGACCCAACTCTTGTGGTCTCAACACTGAATGCTACAACACTTTGGGCTCATACCAGTGCGTCTGTAGTGTTGGCTATACAGGAAACCCAGCGCTGGTTTGCGCCGGTATTTCGATTTAAATAAATTATATATTTTTGTTATATTTCTATAAATTGTTTAAATCTTTTTATAGATATCGACGAATGTTTGCAAAGCCCTTGTGGTTCGGGCGCTGATTGTATAAACATTGCCGGTTCCTACCAGTGCCAATGTCCAGACAAGTACGTCGCGCGCGGAACACCCGAACTGGGCTGTGACAGAGCGGCGGTAGACGTCTCGTGCAAATTCGACTTTGACTGCACAGAAAACGCCGGTTGTATTGACAGCTCTTGTCGTTGCAAACAGGGCTTTCAGACGAGTGGTATTGAATGCATTGGTAAGTCGACTCATTTGAACCGATTCGGAGATATATTTATTTTAAAATTCAATTTTCTCTTAGATGTTGACGAATGTAAAAACCGTAACATTTGTGGAATTAATGCGAAATGTCTGAACTCTAACGGCGGGTATGAGTGTGAGTGCAGACCGGGCTATGAGAAAATAGAGCTGACGTCGAAGAGTAGGTGCAGAGACGCTAATGAATGCCTTTTTGGTCCGTTCCCCTGCGGAGCGAATGCCAAATGCATTAACACTGAGGGCAGCCATAAGTGCATTTGTAAGGACGGCTTTGTAGGCAATGCGACCATTGGTTGCAAATGTGAGTCAAATTTCTAATTAGTTATATATTAATTATAAATTAATTTGAAACCCAATCCACTCGACAGCTCCTTGTGATGGTGTGAACTGTGGAAAACACGCCAATTGTCAGGTGAATGGCATAGAAGCGGCCTGTGTTTGCGATCAGGGCTTCACATTCGACCCCAACAACATAGCGCTGGGATGTGTCGGTCAGTCACCTCACGCTATAAACCCATTCGCTTAGCCTTACTTTGCGTGTGATTTCTGAATAAATATTTTTGAATTTCAGACATTAATGAATGCGACTCTAGTCACGGACCATCAGGGCTATGTGGCCAGGGAGCTGTTTGCACCAATGTGCTCGGGAGCCACCACTGCCACTGCCAGTCAGGTGCTTCTTTGTTCGACACTCATAACCCTTGCTTTTGCCAGCGATTGCATTACAGTATAGAACCAAAACTCTAATTGAAATCTCTATTAAATATAGGCTTTACTGGCGATCCGTTTCGCTATTGTGAAGACATAAACGAATGCGACCGACGTTTCGGGCCTTTTGGACAGTGCGGTGAGAATTCTCTTTGCGCCAACATATTAGGCACCTTCCAGTGCTCGTGCCCTCAGGGCTTCACTGGCAACGCCAGAGACAAATGCGTTGACATTAACGAGTGTTCGCAAGTGTTTGGTCCGAACGGGAAGTGCGGCTACTCTGCCGTCTGCACCAACACAGTTGGCAGCTTCACCTGTCGCTGTCCGCCCGGAAGTCATGGCGAGCCGTTTACTCGGTGTGTGATCGAGACTTTCTGTGACGCAAACACCGGGTGCGCCGGCAATGCCATTTGCAAGAACAACAAGTGTGTTTGTCCGCCACCTTTCTTCGGGGAGACCTGTAAACGTATGTCTATTTATATAACTGTTTATAGTTTTGCTTTGGTTTGTGGTTTGAGTTTATCACTAATCAACGATTCAAACCATCAGACCCTTGCGATCAGTTATTTTGTGGCGAACACGCAAAATGTCAATTGGACTCCAGTGGTAATCCCCTCTGTGCCTGTGCTGAAGGCTATATTGGAAAGAGTAATAGTCTTCCGGGTTGTGTCGGTAAGTGATTGTTTTGAATTAAAATTTTGAATAAATTATAATTAATTGTTTGATTCAAGACATCGATGATTGCGCGAACAACCCGTGCGGTCAAAACGCTGTTTGTCGTAATACTCCCGGTTCTTATGAATGCATTTGTCCGCACAATTTCAGAGGAGATCCTTATTCTGAATGTTCTATCGAAGGTAAACAATCAAAACAATTAAAACAATCAAAACTATATAATAGACCAATAAATGCAAAACTAAATTAATTGTTGAAATATTACGAAACTCAGGCAAAGAGCAAATAATTTGTTCAGACAGTCATTCGTGTCCTCTGAACGAAGAGTGCATTAACTCGAGTCGATCCCAGCAATGCGTTTGCAGAAGAGGATACATAAGGGACGCAGTGGGCGAACAGTGCAGAGGTTAGACATAAATTGATTGGTTTTAAGCAAAAACTTAAACAAATGTATGTTTGAAGACGTGAACGAGTGCACCGAACTGACCAAGTCGCCCTGTGGTCTCAACGCCTTCTGCACGAACCTCGACGGAGGCTTTGTGTGTCATTGCCCGAGCGGTTACACTGGAAACTCATATTCGGTTTGCTATCCGGACGGTTAGTACTGTCATTCATAGCAATTAATATATACTGTCATTCAAAGCAATTATTGATTTATTGATTGATTGAAATAGTGATGAAATGCGAGAAAGACAAGGAATGTCCCGGAAATACGGTTTGCATCGATGATCCATATCATGGAAAGCACTGCGGATGTCAAACACCGTTTGTGAGAGAAGGGGATTATTGCATACGTAATCACTTTGCATACATTGCATACATTGTTTGCAAATCACATCACTTTAACTATTATTCTATTATTTTATCTATTAATTAGTTATGAGTCGCAACTGTTCAACAGTCAACAACTGCCCTCAAAACCAAGAATGCATTTATTCCGGATCTGGTTATGGATATTGTATTTGTCCGAAAGGGTTCACATTAGAGGCGAACGGCTTTTGTCGCGACATTAATGAATGCGAAGAAATGAATGAATTCGAGTTGTGTGGCTCCAATGCCCAATGCATTAACCTCCCGGGTGCTTATGAATGCCTGTGCGCTCCTGGATACTCGGGTGTTGGCAAAGATGGCTGTACTCGAATATGTAAGTAATGAGCCAACTGTTGTCAACTGTAGTTAACTTTATTCCCTATCCCTATGCCCTGTGCAGACCAGTCGTGTGAAAAAGACGGTCAGTGCCCAAACAACCAAAAGTGTGTTCGCAAGTGGTGTGAATGTGTGCCGCCTTTCATACAAGACGGGCAGACCTGCAAACGTGAGTCGTATTACAGTTATAAGTAATCAATTGGTTTTTGAATTTAATTAATTAAATTTGTTTTAAACATAAGATCCGTGCGATTGGCAACAGTGCGGTCAGAACGCAGAGTGCAGTTTGGGTGCCAATGGTCCTCAATGTCGGTGCAAAGCCGGTTGTACCGGAAATCCTAACACTGGATGTCATGGTTTGTAACATTAGTGAACTGTAAGGAAAGTCTACATTTGCTAACATTTGGTTCGATTCTTATCAGACATAAACGAATGCACTTCTCTGTTGCCGATCGACCCGAACGGTCCCTGTGCTGTCTCTGCTATATGTGTGAACGTCTTGGGCAGCTATAAGTGCGAGTGCCCCGAAGACGCAAACGGAGATCCGTATAGTTCTGGTTGTTTTGGTCCGGCTAAGTGTGAGTCTAACCAATACTGTCCTGAAGACACGGTATGCGACAGAGCAGCCGGTGTTTGCATCGATGCCTGTCTTTCGGCAATATGTGGCCCAAATACAGATTGTCTGTCTGTGAAACACGAGCCGAGATGTCAGTGCAAACCCGGCTTTACTGGCAATCCCAACGAATTAATTCAGGGCTGTGTCAGTCCGTGTTCGAACGTCTGGTGCAGTATAAACGCCCAGTGCATTGTCAACAGTGAGAATATAGGTGTTTGTCAGTGTATGAGTGGTTTCAATGGAAATCCTTGGGCTGGAGGCGGATGTCATCCCGACTCTGGCTGTTCGGTAACAAAGCCCTGCTTTTCAGGTCAGGAATGCATTGACGGAAAGTGTTTGGAAAGTTGTAGTGACAGCAAGTGTGGGGTCGGCGCCAAATGCGATCTCCACACCAGTCAATGCAAATGTTTGCCGTTTTTTGTCGGAAATCCCGATATCTTGTGCGCACCCCCTCTGCCAACCCCTCCAATTTGTAATCCTGGCTGTGGTCTGAACTCTCACTGCACTTACTCGACACCTAATAAATGTGTTTGTAATTCGGGCTACAGTGGAAACCCATACAAGGCCTGTACATCAGTGCCCAGATGTGAGAACATTTTGTGCGGTCAGAGCGCCTCATGTCTTGAGGGCGCGTCTAGTGTCGAGTGCATATGTCCGGCCGGTCTGCACGGAAACCCATTCCTAGGCTGTGAAGACGTAAACGAGTGCCTTCAGGGCAACCCATGTGGAACTGGCGCCAACTGTATTAACGTAATTGGAAGCTTCCAATGTGTTTGTCCTTCCGGCCATATCGGAAATCCTCTCTACGCGTGTCAACCGCCTCGTGAGGCTGGCATTGAAGACCAAATTAGTGGCATTGGAACGTCGTGTTCAACAACATTCAACTGCCCTACGGGTGCCGTATGTTTCCGAGGCATCTGTGCACAACCGAACGCCTGTAAACACGACTCTCAGTGCGAGACCAACAACGCCTGTAATTATGTTAACAAAGAAATAGGACTTCAATGCGTCGATCCATGCGATACAACACAGTGCGGACCCAATGCCTACTGTATTAGTGCCGAACACAAGCCGTTGTGTTATTGCAAAGACGCGCATTCGGGCGATCCTCACGACCTCGAAAAGGGCTGCACTTCTCGAACGGTCAGTCCTATGAATGTGAGTTGTGGTGCAGACAACGACTGTATGGATGGCTATATCTGTCGGCAATCACATGACGGACATAAGCTATGCTCTGATGTATGTGAAGGCATACTGTGCGGACCGAATGCCTTCTGCCAGTCAATGGGTCGAAGGCCTGAATGCAATTGTCAAAACAACTTCGACGGCAATCCCTATGATCTGCACAAGGGTTGTAATCCTCCGATATGTCGCGAAGACGGCGACTGCAATCAGGACGAGACGTGTGTTCTTCTGCCCCAAGACTTCAGGGATTGTCAGAGCGTTTGCAAAGACTTTGTTTGCGGTATTAATACGGTTTGTCGCGGCACTGGTCACACCCCGTACTGCGAGTGTCGGCCCAACTTTGTTGGCGACGCCTACGACAATAAATTCGGTTGTCAGCCATTGCAGGTCACCTGTAGTGATGACTCGAGTTGTCCTGACTATCAGGCCTGTCGTCGAATGCAAAATGGACTGAAAAACTGTACCGATATTTGTCTGAATGTTAGGTGCGGTCTGAATGCACACTGCGCTGGAAGAGGACACCAGGCCGTATGTGAGTGCTTGCCTGGCTTTATAGGCGATGCTATCAGAAGTTGTCAGAAACCACCACAAGATTTATGCGATAGAGACGATCAGTGCCCGCACGACAAGAAATGCATTCAAACCAATGAAAAGATTAGAGACTGTGTCGACACCTGTTCCGGCCAGACATGCAGTGAAGGCGCGCATTGCGTCGGCAGAAACCACAGACCGCAGTGCGAGTGCCTTCAGGGCTATACCCGGATCAGTGGTGACCCGAGCGGCGCCTGCGCTCCCAATCTGTGCCAAACAGACCGCGAGTGCAGAGAAGACCAGATCTGCGCCACAACCAGAAAAGGAGTTCTGGATTGCATCGACTCGTGTCAAACGATTAGGTGTGGACCCAATGCTCAGTGCATTTCAGTCGAACATACGCCCAGCTGTCAGTGCAAACAGGGATTCTATGGCAGTCCTGAAGACCTGCTTAGAGGTTGTTCTCCAAAAGACAAATGCACTTCAAATACCGATTGCAAGACTATAGAGGTTTGTCAGCTCAACCAGAATGGCATAAAAGACTGCACCGACGGCTGCAGTGCCAACCTGTGCGGTCCGAACACACTTTGTAGTACAAACAATCAATTCGTTTCGTGCACTTGTAAGGAGGGGTACACCGGAAGGCCAGGCGATGGGACGGTTGGCTGTTATAAAATACCACACGAATGCGATAGCGATGAGACCTGTCCTTCAAATGCTATTTGCGTTAAGGGACCGGAAGAGATCAATATATGCCGAGATCCATGTGAGCACTTCCTGTGCGGTGAGAGCGCGGTGTGTGTGTCGACCAACCATAGGGCCCAATGCACGTGTCGACAGGGCTTTGTCGGCGACCCCTACCACAAGTGTGTCGATCCGGACGAATGCAAGTCAGACGACGAATGTCCGCTCGAAAGCGTCTGTCGAACAGATACGGCCAACACTCGCAAGTGCGCCAACGCTTGTCTTTACGTTAATTGTGGCAAAAACGCCATTTGTAGGACCAGTTATCATAAAACCCAATGCTTTTGCGCCTCTGGTTTCGATGGCGATGCCTATGATCAGCCGAATGGATGCCAACCCCTCCGACTCAATGTGTGTGAAACCGATGCCGAATGTCGGGCCTCTCATACCTGCCGTCAAACACATTCAGGAATATTGGATTGCGTCGATGTCTGCGAATCTGTGACCTGTGGCCCCAACTCCGTCTGCAATGCCATCAATCATAGGGCACAATGTCTTTGTCTGACGGGTTATACCGGAGATCCGGACAATGTCCTGAACGGGTGTCGAAGGAAGGAAACAAATGAATGCGAATTCGATTTTGATTGTCGCGAACCAACTGATGTCTGCAAACCGATGAATGATGGCCTTAAGAAGTGTTTCAACGCGTGTCAGTTCACAAGCTGTGGCACTGGTTCTCATTGCGTGGCCTCTAATCACACGGCGTTTTGCGAATGCATTGGAGGGTTCGTAAGAGACCAACAAAACACTGTTTGCAAACCTAAGTCTAACGAATGCAATGAAGACTCGCACTGTCCGTCATTCGAGTCGTGCAAATCCAATACAATTGGGATCTTGAAGTGCGCCGAAGCCTGCGTTGACTTTACCTGTACTCCAAACTCCAGATGTATTTCACTTCTACATAAGGGTCAGTGCAAATGTGACCCCGGGTTTACTGGCGATCCCCAGAGCAGAGCCGGATGTGTTCCGATTCCAATACATGGATGCGATGCCGACATTGACTGTTCCAATTCGAACGATGTCTGTCTTTCCGACACTAATGGCATTCGGAAGTGCGTCGACGGCTGCTCTCACTTCGATTGCGGAAAAAATGCGGTTTGTATTATGATTAGCCGACAGGCCGAGTGCCGGTGCCCTCAAACCGGTCTCTACGTCGGCAATGCGTACGACCAAAGCATAGGGTGTCGTAGAGTCGAGTGCATTGGCGATCGGGACTGCGCCGACAATAAGGCCTGTTCTAATCAGCACTACTGCTACGACCCATGTATCAACGGGTGCGGAACGAACGCAGTTTGTGTGGCTCAGGCCCACAGTGCCAGTTGTCGCTGTCTCTCTGGCT
Organism: Belba bartosi; assembly: GCA_034693685.1. NCBI lineage: Eukaryota > Metazoa > Arthropoda > Arachnida > Sarcoptiformes > Damaeidae > Belba > Belba bartosi. Next base: position 14,216 of record JAQFXP010000541.1, read on the forward strand.
ATGCTGGCGAACCGTATGGCTCAGGTTGTGTTGCAATACGTCTTTGCGAATCGAATCCGTGCCACCAATTGGCGCAATGTCTCGACTCTCACGGCTCCTATACCTGTAAGTGTCCGCCAGATTATATCGGCGATCCCAACGAAAAAGGCGTTCGGGGCTGTAGGCATCCCAACTCGTGCCCCAACGGCAACCGCGACTGTCCTCCTTATGCCGCTTGTCTGCCCGACCCGACCGGTGTCTATCTATGTAAGAATGCATGCGAACGACTTCAATGCGGGCCTAACGCTCTGTGCGTAACCCGCAATCATGAGGCGCAGTGTAGTTGTGTCGACAACTTTAGAGGAGAACCCGACTCTTTGGGCGGTTGTACTCGAATATCACGACTCTGCACATCGAATCCCGATTGTGGCGACAGTCAGGCCTGTGTGGACGGCCAGTGCCGGTTTGTGTGCACATTGGACACGGAGTGTGCGTCAGGAGAGCGATGTGTCGACAACTTTTGCGTCAAAGCCTGTGTAGTCCACGACAGTTGTCCGCCAAACGAGGCCTGCGTTTCGAAAGGCTATTGCAATATCGGCTGTAGAGACAACTTCGAGTGCGCTTCAGATGAGGCCTGTATTCAGAATCGGTGCCAAAATCCATGCGAATTGAAGAGTATTTGTGGTCCGAATGCCATCTGTTCTGTAGTCAACCACAACCTGACCTGTACTTGCGGTCATGGCTTTGAGGGCTATCCCACACCTATTATGGGTTGCAAACGCAAAATTGTTGATTGTCTGGACAGCAACAGATGTCCAGTCGGTCACTACTGCCAGAACGCCAGGTGCAGAGCGCCCTGTGCTGAGTGTGTGGACGGAGAGAAGTGCATTGATAATGTATGCGCTCTCACCTGCTCAAGTGACAGCAACTGTCCGGCCGGTGAGGTCTGCAGTAATCATATCTGTGTTTCTGGCTGTCGGTCTGACGGGGACTGTAGTATAAACCAAGTCTGCGCTAACACCCAATGCACTTGTGTTCCTGGATTTGAATTTAAGGCAGGATTGGGATGTGTGGACATCAATGAGTGCCTGAGCAACCCGTGCCATGAAACTGGTATTTGTGACAATATTCCGGGCAGTTATCGATGTATGTGTTCTGAAGGAGAGATTGGAGACGGATTCACAGGATGTCAGGACCCGGGAGAGTGTCCGCGCGGGGACTCGGACTGTCCGAAGAACGCGGCCTGCCGGAGCGATTTTAACGGTGTGTCAAAATGTGTCAATCCTTGCGACATAAATCCTTGCGGACCTCATGCCTTGTGCGCAGTGGCCAACCATCAGGTGCTCTGCAAATGTCCGGAAATTGGGTTCTATACGGGCGACCCCTATAGTCGACAGAACGGGTGTCAGAAAGTGGATTGCCTTCACGACGCCGACTGTCCCTATGACCGACAGTGCGTTAACTTTCTCTGTGAGAATGCCTGCGATAGTGTCGACTGCGGACCGCACGGGACGTGTGTTATACGGGACCGACAGGCGGCCTGTCGTTGCGAACAGGGATTTGAAAACAACGGACGACTAATTTGTATGGATGTAGACGAGTGTCGATTACACCCGTGCCATAACACAGCCGTATGCGACAACACTCCGGGAAGTTTTAGTTGTAAGTGTCCGCACAGTTTGGTCGGCAACGCCTATACTCACCCGGGATGTCACGAACCCGATGTGTGTTACAACGGTGACTCAGATTGTCCGGATTCAGCCACTTGTATACTCGTGGCCGGAGTTCCCAAATGCAGAGATCGATGTAATGACCCAACCGTTTGTGGAGTGAATGCCAGTTGTCTGACTGTACATCACAGACCGCGCTGTTCGTGTCCACAGAACTTCTTGGGTGACGCGTATGTCCGGTGCGAACGAGTCGAGTGCTCAACGAGTTTAGACTGCAATAGAGAAAGCGATGTTTGCTATGAAAACAAATGCATTAATGTCTGCCAGACCTCTACCGCTTGTGGCGATAACGCCATTTGTGTTCCGCAAATACATAGCTATACCTGTAAGTGCAGAGAAGGCTATTTTGGTGACCCGATCGCCGGCTGTCGAAAGCGCCTGCCCTGCGATACCGACGACAATTGTCCCACTTCTGAGTTCTGTTACATCGACCACTTCTGCCGGAGCTCTTGTACTTCCCATCGGGACTGCAATCCGAACGAGAGGTGCGAAAATGGAAAGTGCGTTCAAGTCTGTCAGTCCAACGCTGACTGCGCAGACGACTACCGGTGCGTCGGATGGAAATGTGTCTCAAGGATCGAAAGTAAATGCCAAACAGATATTGAATGCGACGACCATTTGGGCTGTCGGGCCGACCAGAGGGGACTCAACGACTGTGTAGACACCTGCGAAAACACACTGTGCGGCCGCAACGCAGTCTGTAAAGTACGCAATCATTCGCCGGTTTGCGAGTGTTTGCCCGGATTTGCCGGCAATCCTATCGATGATAAGTACGGCTGTAAAGCCATTGAATGTATCGACAACCAGGACTGCAAAGCCAATCAGGTCTGCACTCAGTATAACTGCGTCGACCCGTGCCGTCAGCAGAGAATATGTGGCGATAATGCCGTTTGCAGTTCCGAAAATCACTCGGCTATCTGTCGCTGTCTGGATGGCTTTGAAGGGGATCCGGTGGCCGGTTGTATACCAATTAACTACTGCGCACAACAGGTCTGCCATCGCTCTGCCATTTGTAAGAACAAAATTGGAGGCTATGACTGCGTATGTCCGCCAGAAAAGAATATCGGTTCCCCTTTCGGAGAGCCGGGATGTCGTGGCCCTAATGAGTGTCCGAATGGCAACTCTGACTGTCCGCCCAATGCTGTTTGTGAACCTGACTTCACCGGTAGTCTCATGTGTCAAAACCCGTGCGAAAGAGCCCAAACCTGTGGGCCAAACGCCTTGTGCCGAATCGAGAACCGCCAGAGCGTCTGTTCCTGTCCTGAAGGCTTCGCTGGCGATCCAAATGATCACCGAAGAGGTTGCGTCCGAATACCCACGGCTTGTGTCTCAGACCGGGAATGTCTGTTTGGTATGATCTGCGACACCGGCAGATGCCGACCGCCCTGTCATTCCGAAAAGGATTGTGCGCTCAAAGAGATTTGTGCCGAAAAGCGTTGTCTTCTGGGCTGTGCCACCGATGAAGAATGTCTGAGCGGAGAGATATGTACTAACAAGAGATGTGAGTTCGGGTGCCGAACGGATAACGACTGTCTGTTCAAAGAGGCCTGTATTCTAAACAGTTGTAAAAATCTTTGCGAAACTCCGACCTCTTGTGGAACGAACGCCATCTGCAATATGGTGTCCCATCAGCCCGTCTGCAACTGCCCGTCCGGGTTCTCCGGCAATGCCAAACACACCTGCACTCGAGCCATGCGAATGTGTCTCTCGAACAACGACTGTCCGCACAATCACTTTTGTTCGGACGGCAGGTGTCGACCCGAATGTGGTTCCGACAAAGACTGCGCTTTAGGTGAGAAGTGCTTCGGAGGCTATTGTTCTCTTCTGTGCCGAAATGATAACGAGTGCCAACATAACGAGATCTGTAACCAAAACCGGTGCCAAAGCGGGTGCCGTTCCAACTCCCAGTGCGGCGATCACTTGATATGTACTCGAAATCAATGCATCGACCCGTGCGACGGAAGCGCCGCCTGTGGGCCTAACGCCCTGTGCAATGTGGTGAATCACCGCATTAGCTGCAGTTGTCCGCAAAACTTCGTGGGCCGACCCACTGCCAACGTGGGCTGTATGAGGGAATCGATATCCTGTTCGTCGAACATCGACTGTCACTTTTCCGGCCACTTCTGTGCCAACAACAGGTGTCGACCGATCTGTAGCGCAAACAAAGACTGTGCCGTCGATGAGAAGTGTACGAACGGCAGGTGTCATATCCACTGCACCAAAGACCGAGACTGTCCTTCGAGTGAGATCTGTCTTCAGAACACTTGTAACGTCGGCTGTCGTTCAGACTCAGACTGCGCCTCATCTGAAGCCTGCATTAACAACCTGTGCATTGATCCCTGTGCCAGTCCGACCGCCTGTGGAACCAATGCGATTTGCAGTGTAGGCCAACACGAGAAGATCTGTTCGTGCAAAGAGGGCTCTCTAGGGAACGCATACGTAGAGTGCGTTCGAGCCATTACTTCCTGCAGTGCAGTCGACTCGTGCGGACTCGGAAGCAGATGCGAGGGTTCTGTTTGTCGACTCGAATGCAGTTCCGATACCGAATGTTTTGACAATGAGAAGTGCATTGACCGGCTCTGCAGTATTATCTGTACCATTGATGACGTCTGTCCTCAAGGCTTTGTCTGCGATGGCGGCAAATGTATGGCCGGCTGCAGATCAGACACCGAGTGTTTGACTCACGAGTCCTGTATTAACCGCAAGTGTCTGAATGTCTGCTCGAGTCCTACGGCCTGTGGAACCGATGCGATTTGCAATGGAGTCAATCACCAGCCCTACTGTTCCTGTCCAACCAAATATACCGGCAATCCGAGGATCTCCTGTCGAAGAATGGATTGTGTCGTTGACGTCGACTGCGGTTCCGGAAAGATATGTCAGAATTACAAATGCATTATCGGGTGCAGGTCTGATGGCGGCTGTGCCGGCGACCAGAGTTGCATTAGCCTCCAGTGCACTAACCCATGTATGTTCAGTGGCGTCTGTGGAGAGAACGCTCTCTGTCAGCCCAAAGGCCATCAACCGGTGTGTTCGTGTGCGCCACCATTTGAAGGCAATCCAACCATTCGGTGCATTCTTCCGCCACAAGAGGCCATATCTTGCAAAACAGATACCGACTGTTCGATCGATAAGTTCTGTATTCATAGGCAATGTATCACAAGATTCGAATGCAGTGCCGATAAGGACTGTGCGGTCGGACACATATGTGTCAAAGGAAAGTGTTTCAGCGGTTGCCGTCGCGACGAAGACTGTGCTCTCGATATGACCTGTTATTCACAGCAATGTCAGAATCCGTGCAGTTTTCGGGGTTCGTGTGGAGTGAACGCCGATTGCGTTCCTTTCAATCACCGGTCGAAGTGCACCTGTCCTCCCAACTACACCGGCAACCCAGAGGCCCAATGCCTGGAACTGCCCACTTGTCGAAAGAACGACGACTGTCCGGTTGGCTATGTGTGTCAATCGAGCAAATGTGCGGTCATATCGGGCTGTGTCTCAGACAACGAGTGCAGACCTTCTGAGATATGCGAAAACAGTCGGTGTGTCGACGGCTGCAGAAGTAATAGTGACTGCGATTTCACCAAATCTTGTATCAACCGGTTGTGTCAAAACCCTTGTTCTATCAAAATATGTGGCACAAACTCCCTGTGCATTGCCATCAATCACGACGGCATCTGCCGCTGTCCGGAGAGCTATTCGGGTGACCCCTCCATCTCATGTCAGGTCGAACAGGAAGAGTGTTATGTAGACACCGACTGCGGCTCTTCGAAGATCTGTGTCAGCAATCGCTGTATCATTGGTTGCAGGGCTGACACCAACTGTGCGTTCGATAAGTCGTGCATAAGTAGGCGGTGCAGTGATCCCTGTTCCCTTCAGACCTCCTGTGGCTTCAACGCCCTGTGCAAAGCGGCGAACCACAGGGCCGAGTGTTCCTGTCCGCCCAACTTCCAGGGCGACGCCAAAGTGCATTGTGTAGAGAAAAAGCCGAGCATTGAGTACGAGTGTGAAGAGGACAGTCACTGCGGACCGGGAAAGGTATGCGAACATCACTTTTGCGTTTCGATTCAGAAGCAATGCTATAGCGATACGGCCTGTAATCCGGGGGAGATCTGCGACGACGGCACGTGTTTGACCGGTTGCCGGCGCGACTCGGACTGCACTTTCGATAGGGCCTGTTATAACAGTAAATGCGTTAACCCGTGCACTGTTCAGACGCCTTGCGGGCAAAATGCCATTTGTCAGCCAGTCCTACATCGGCCTCAATGTCGCTGTCCTTACAGTTTCGAAGGAAATCCTTACGACTATTGCAAACAAATAACGAAACTTCCGACTCATGAGTGCACTAACGACAAGGAATGCCATTTAGGACACCTGTGCGAACAGAATGTTTGCATAATTGGCTGCAGATTCGATGAGAATTGCCAACCGGACAGAGCGTGTCATCACCGGCAATGTCTCAATCCGTGTGATTATCCGGACTCTTGTGGTGTTAACGCACACTGCTCTACAGTAGGTCATAGGCCGCGATGTTCGTGTCCGCCCGGATTCACGGGTGACGCCAACATCCAGTGCACTCCAGTTATAATACCCATATGTCTTCACGACGGCGACTGTGGAACCGGACAGATATGCGAAAACGGCAAATGCATCGATGCCTGTCGTACAGACGACACCTGTTCCTACACTATGGCCTGCATTAACCAGCGCTGTCAGGACCCGTGCAGTGTATTCGGCGCCTGCGGTCGCAACGCCTTATGTCAGTCTGAGAATCACAGAACGGTTTGCAGTTGTCCGCCAGAGTTCAGTGGAGACGCCGTCGCCGCCTGTGAACGGGAAGACTCGCACCAACTGCTTGGTTGTGGCGCCGACATTGAGTGCAGTTTCGGCTACATTTGCGAGTCCGGCCATTGTGTCGAAGGTTGTCGTCATGACGACCAGTGCACTCCTGACGAGACCTGTTATAACCGGTTTTGTAGAAATCCTTGCGAATATCCGAACGCCTGTGGAATCAACGCTGACTGTTCGCCCAACGCTCACCGGCCGGTCTGTTCCTGTCATTCAGGCTTTATAGGCGACCCTCATGTCGAGTGTCGACCCCTTCAGGACGTGAGAGAATGCTTGGCCGACAATGATTGCGGGAATCGATTGGTTTGCGAGAACTCTCGTTGTATTATAGGATGTCGTGACAGCCAGGGCTGTGGTCTGGAAGAATCGTGTCTTAACGGCATTTGTCAGAACCCGTGCAGTTTGTATGCCGTTTGCGGCCGAAACGCCATTTGCAAGCCATTCAATCACACCTCCATCTGCACCTGTCCGCCCGGCCTTAAGGGCAACCCTAACGTGGTTTGCACTGAAGCGCCCCCGCAGTGCCTTAAAGACAGCGAATGTGTTTTGGGACAGATCTGTGAGAATACTCAGTGCATATCGGGCTGTCGTCTCGACAACAACTGTCACGAAGACCGCGCCTGCATTCACGGCATTTGTCAAAATCCATGTCTACTGCCCAACAGCTGTGGTGTGAACGCAAACTGCCAGCCCTTCAATCACAGGCCTCGCTGTGAATGTATTCACAACTTCAGAGGAAATCCATTCGTCAAATGCGAACCCAGTATGCAATGACTTTCAATAATTTAATCATTAGTTTAATTGATTAATAAAATTATTACTCAATTCTAGTACCGGATGACTACTGTGAACAAGACGCTGCCTGTGCGCTCGGGAAGATATGTGAGACCAATAGATGCATCGGTATGTTTGCTCAATCACTCTACCGAACCATTAATTGAACCTTTATTTTAATGTTAATCAGAGGGCTGTAGGAATGACGCGAATTGTCGATTCGAAGAGTCCTGTATTAACAAGAATTGTCAAAATCCGTGCAATTTGTTCGGCGCCTGTGGTGTGAACGCTGTCTGTAAGCCCTTAAATCACGACCGGATCTGTACCTGTATTGCAGACTTCACGGGCGACTCGAAAGTGCTGTGCGAAAGAATATTACCGCCGCCCGAATGTACGTCCGATCCCCAGTGCCCTCTCGAACACATTTGTCAAAACCAACGCTGTGTTTGTGAGTAATCAAAGCAAAAGTTTAGTTAATTGTATTAATTAATGCTTTTTCGATGTCTTCGTCAAACAGACGGCTGTAGAACGTCGAGCCATTGCCCAACAGATAAGGCTTGTATTAAAGGCAAGTGCACTAACCCGTGCAGTCACAGTGGCGCCTGTGGTAAGGAAGCCATCTGTTCGTCTGCTAATCACGTGGCGATCTGTAGCTGCCCGAGCGGTTTCAGAGGCGATCCAGACGTCGAGTGCAGAGGTTTGTCTACATTTTAAAATTTATTTTATATGAATTAATTCAAAATTATTTGGTCCAGAAATACCTCCCGAGTGTCGAAACGATGACGACTGCGGACTCGAAAGGATATGTTTGAAACAGAAATGCATTGGTATGTGAATACTATTTTATTTATTATTATATTAATATATTATTGTATTGAATATTAATTGGTTTTATGCCAATAGTCGGCTGTCGAATGCACAACAACTGCCCACACGATAAGGCCTGTGTTAACGGCTTCTGTCAGAGCCCTTGTAGTATCGGAGGAATGTGTGGAGTGAATACCATTTGCAGGGCTGAAAAACATGAGGCCCAGTGTTCCTGTTTGCCCGGATATACCGGCGATCCTTTGAGACAATGTACTAAAGTTTCGGTTGAATGTGAAGTCGATAAGGACTGCGGAAATGGTTACGTCTGTGCGAACCAGGAGTGCAAGGGTTTGTAATCTTTATTCTTTTGACTTTTTTTATACCAATTAATAATTTAATAATTAAATGCAGACATAAACGAATGTCTCAAAGAGCGAGTGCCGTGTGGTCCGGGTGCAAGTTGTACAAACCTGCCCGGGTGGTTCAAGTGTTCGTGTCCTATGACTTTGGTTGGAGACGCATACGGGCCAACGGGTTGTAGATCTCCTCTTCCGGTCTGCTCTCACGACGCTGACTGCAAGGAAGAGCAGAAATGCAATCCCGTCACTCAGGAGTGTTATGGTGAGCCACTGCACTAGATTTGCCGCAATTTCAGATTAGATTCGACTGAAATGGTTTACAAAAAATATATTTAATATTTCTTTCAAAAGATATTTGTTCGAAACCTGGAGTTTGTGGCAAAGGAGCCATTTGTAAAGCAATCAATTCGAAGGCCGAGTGTATATGTCCGGCCGGTCACAGAGGAAATCCATTTGTCGAGTGTTCTATTCGTAAGTTTATTAAAAATAGAATTTATTTCAGAAATTGATTAATTGAGTGGTTGTTGTGGTGTTTAGGCGACTCCTGTTCCAATTATGGCGACTGTCCCGGAAACCTGAACTGCCTGGGTGACTACTGTGGTTGTCCCAAACCATTCCAACAGTTGTCTTCGTTTTGCATTTGTAAGAATTGAGACTTAAATAAGATTCGGTTAATAATGTTGTAAACATATCTACCATACGTTCCATACCTACAGTAACGAGTGTCAACTGTTCGACGAGCACTGCCTGTCCCCAAAACCAGGAATGCGTTTACAGCGGCGGCAATGAGTTGACCGGCTTCTGTATCTGTCCGCGAGGTTTCGTTCTCACGTCCGATGGCTTCTGCAGAGATGTCAATGAATGCGATCAACAGACCTTTCCGTGCGGACCGGGAGCCATGTGCGTCAACACTGCCGGACACTACAAGTGTTCCTGTCCTCCCAGTAGTTCAGGAGACGCCTATGGAAATGGATGTTTTGGTAAAGATTTAATTTAATTAAACTCTAATTTTTTAAAATTTAATTAAATCAAATTTTTGCAAAATTGTCGAATCAGTCGAAACACCGAAACAAGAATGTCTTCACGACTCTGATTGTCACGAAGACAAGGCTTGTGTGGAATTCAAATGCTTGAGTGAGTTATTGGAAATTATATTCGAATTTCGAATGTATATTAGAATTGAATTGAATTGCAATGCAATGCTTGTGCCGACCATCAGGTCCCTGTCTCCAAGACTACGAATGCGGGCAAAACGCCATTTGCGAGGTTCTCAACCATCGAAAGCAATGCAAATGCAAACCATTGTATTTCGGCGATCCCTACGAAATCTGTCGAAAACCCGTTGAATGTGTCTCCGATGGCAACTGTCCGGGAAATCTGATTTGTCTGTCGGACAACCAGTGCGGCTGTCCTTCAGATTTTGAACGACAATTGGACTACTGTTCCAGTAATTGACTTTTACACACATTTTGATCGAATTTTTTAAATTTAAAAATTAATTAATTTTTAGAAAAGAGTCAGAAGTGCACGACAACCAACCCTTGCCTTTCAAACCAAGAATGTATATTCAGTGGAACCGGTGGCGGATTTTGTGTTTGTCCGCGAGGTTTCAGATTATCACTCGTAGGTCTTTGTGAAGGTATTGTCATTAAAATTATTGCCATTTTCAAGAAATAGAATTGATTTTCACTTCGAATTGCTTTACCATTGAATAGACATTAATGAATGCATAGAAGAGCCGAGAGTTGTTTGTTCGAAGAACGCCTCCTGTCTTAACCTCTTGGGTTCGTACGAATGCAAATGTATAGATCAATACGAAGGCGATCCGTACAGAGAGGGCTGTCGGTTGATTCCGCCGCCTCTGAGGGGCTGTCGCGCAGATTCAGACTGTTCTCTAACCAAGAAATGCGATTTCAGTTCCGGAGAGTGTTATGGTTTGGACACAATTTTCTCGAAACTAACGAATTTGTATTAATTCAATTGATTCTTACAGATCCGTGTTCTGTGAGGGGACACTTGGAGTACAAATGTGGCCAAAACGCCATTTGCCGCACAGAGAGCCATCAATCGGACTGTTACTGCCCACCCGGACACGAAGGAAATCCATTCAAATTGTGTTTCAAGAAAATCGTTTGCGGTATTGACTACCACTGTCCGGGAAATCTGATTTGTTTGGAAAGCAATACCTGTGGCTGTCCTCAGAACTACTTTAGAGAAAACGACTACTGTTTCATCAAAACCGAGAACTGTACCACAACTAATCCCTGTCCACTCAATGAGGATTGTGTCTACACTGGAAGCGCCAGTGGTTTCTGTGTCTGTCCTCGCGGATACGAATTGCATCCGAGCGGTGAATGCGTTGATTTAAATGAGTGTTTGCACGTGACCTGTGGTTCCGGTGCCCTCTGCAACAACAAGCCGGGAGGCTATGAGTGCAGTTGTCCGGTCGATACGATTGGAGATCCGTATGTGAAGGGATGTAAAGAAATTGACGGCTGTCGGGCTGTGGATGACTGCGCCAACGACAGGGAGTGTGACTTAGGCAGCAAACAGTGCATTAGTATGTCATTGCTTTTCATTACTTATTAGCGAATTTGCTATAAACTCAGTTCTGTTCCCATTCTTAGGCCCCTGTTATATATGTGGACCACATTCTGAGTGTACAGCACGGGATCACAAAGCCATCTGCACCTGTCCTAAGGGCCGGATTGGTGACGCCTATGACAAGAGTGTTGGTTGTTATATAGAGCCTGAGATTCCGGTCGAGTCGCGTACAATACCCCCGCCCTCTGAGATCTTAGGTATAGACAGATATTTATTTAAATTCAAAACATTTCCACAGTTTACTAAACCTCATACCTCTATCCGCCTATCCCTCCATCCCATGCCCATGCAGTGATGTGTTTGGCTGATGGTGTGCAGGTGTCCGTCCAATTGGATCGCTTCGATGGCATAATCTATGTCAAGGGTCACAGTCAGGACCCTCAATGTCGACGACTAGTGACGAGTGGCGAAGGAGATTCGGTTGACTTCAAAGTACTGTTCGGCCACTGCGGACTCATACATGTGGACGGGGAGGCGTCGTTTGTACTGATAATTCAAAAACATCCAAAATTAGTGACATTTAGGGCCAGAGCTTATCATATAAAGTGTGTCTACAATACGGGAGAAAAGACTATAACTCTGGGCTTCAATGTCAGTATGATTACGACTTCGGGCACTATTGCCAACACCGGTCCGCCGCCCACTTGTATTATGTCGATCTGCACTCTGGAAGGTCGGGAAATAAATAGCGCAGAGATAGGGGACGACCTGTTGCTCAAAGTGGACGTTCAGCCGGACTTCATATACGGCGGGTTTGCCCGAAGTTGTGTCGCAAAGACGATGGAAGACGACGGAGAGTTCCAATACGAAGTGACCGACGCTAACGGCTGTGCCACTGACCCAAGCATTTTTGGAAATTGGGAATATGATCCGCACAGGAAGTCTTTAATGGCCAGATTTAATGCGTTTAAATTCCCGTCGAGTAATAACTTGCGCTTTCAATGCAATATAAGAGTCTGTTTCGGGTCCTGTCCGCCCGTCAACTGCGAAGGGGTAGACGCCTACGGGCGCCGTAAGAAACGTCAGGTAAGCGATGAAGACCTGGTGCTGACGGACGCCTTCAAAGAGGGGGCTCTTCGCGAGGAGATAATGGTTCAGTCGAACGCAATCTTGACATTCGAGAAGCGCGAGCCTCAGCCGTCTCTGCCCTCTGTGAGCGGCCCGAAGGTGGAAGACATAGAACACGTGTGTCTTCCGAAGTTAGGTTTAATTATTTCAATGATCATAACAACACTGTTAGCTCTGGTGGCGGTCGCGGTCGCCATATCCTGTTGGCTGATGGCCTACCGGCGCAAACCGAAGAGGGCCGGACCACTGCCTCATCCGCCAGACTTCCCCAACCCATTGTACACAACGCCAGAACCGGTAGCCGAACCCTCACCCGATTACTACCCGACATCACATAATATGTGATCTAAGTCTGAATCAAAGCCTAATTTATGAAGTGTTCACTCAATTAATTTATCACTCATTCCATTGTCGACCACATTGTCATACATTACCAAAAATTTCCAATCATTTCATTATCTCAACTATTCATTGATTATATAAACTCCGGTTCTGGTAATCGAACAGCAATTCAATTAACTATTTAGCGGTAATTTAGGTCTACATTAAAATTACTCAGATTTTGACCAATTTTCTCGTACACCAGCTCTTGTGTGGCCGAAGTGCCAAAATTTCATTCCACACATACATCCAATTCATAATTGTTAGCAAATTCTAATTTGTAGTAAATTATGTTTTAAGTTATACTTGAAAACTGGTCAACTTCGGGCATCTCCTCTCCACTCTTCTCTCTTTCTCGCTATTCCTTTCAAAGTCTATACAATTTTAGTCTATTTTTATATAAATTTTATAATTTTTAAATATTTAATTATAACACAAATCAAATTACCGGTTCGTGATTTAAAACTGTATGTGATGATTTTTTGTTTGCTATTTCTATCATAAACTAAACTATTAATATAATTGTCAATATTTTACAACTAGTTCTTAAGTTCTTAAGGCAGCTAAATATGATACGGAATAGCAAACAATCGATTGATTCTGTTTTCAAGAGCTAAACATTACATAACTTATAATTATAATTATAATAAGCTCTTTGTTGTACCCATTGATAGTGAAATTCAAAGGCAGCTAAACATATGAATTGTATTTTATTTTATGCTTTAATTTTATTTTTTTAAATAAATTTTTGTTCGATTTAAACAAAAACGATTGAAATTTATTTGATTTGCGATTATTACTTTTTCTATATTAAACACTAAAATATTCAAAACTGTCAAGTTGAATTTTAATTAAACAGTTGAAAATGAAAGCATTTGAATTACGAACGAATGTATCAAATATTTTATCATACATTACTGTATGTGTTAACGTCTATTAGGAACCATCAGGGCTTCAGAAGCGAGTAATTAAATTTTTTTAAAAACTCGGATTTGTAAAAATTTGTATTTATCCCCCTTTTTTAATCATGCCCGAGGGCTTTCTCCATACACAACCGGGAATTTTAACCCAGTCATGGATCGTCACTTCACCGTCAGGTATAACGAGGTTACTAACGAGGATTGTGTCATAGGTTTAAGAGTACATGCCTGAACGCTCTGTATACTTAGTTTATGGCTAAATCGCTCTAACATTACCAATAAATCAATAAAGATTAACGTTATTATCAAAAATATTTGTTTTAAAATTATAGTTAAAACCAAGTTTTTATTCTCATTTTTAAGAACATGTTCTTATACCTCGAAATATAAAAACATGAAGCCCAAACTCACCTTAT
>JAQFXP010000542.1:0-28062 GCA_034693685.1 Belba bartosi
CTCTCTCTCCTGCTCTCTCTCCTGCTCTCTCTCTCTCTCCCTCTCTCTCTCTCCTGCTCTCTCTCTCTCTCTCTCTCTCTCGCTTGCTCTCTCGCTTTTTAATAAAGCTATAAATTATTTTCAATGCTTTTTATCTCAACTAAACACAAAAAGAGAGCAGAGAAGTAAAGATACGAACAAATAGAGTGAAGTAAATGAACGTTAATTTTGGTATGAATTGAGAAATGAGATGCAATTGTAGAGAATGTGTGGCAAATAAATGCAGTCAACACTAGAAAATAATTTGTGAAATGAGCCAAACATTTTGATGGCAGTCCGCACTTTTTATATCATTTATTATATTCTTCTCTCATTTCTCCCTTTCCCTTTCCCCCTTTCTCCCTGTGCTACTCATTGGTTTTATATAAAACGCGAGAAAATTTCTATATTTAGTTGTAATTCAAGTGTTTTGAAGCAAATATAACATAATTAGTATTTTATATATTATTAAAATTAAAATAAACTAAAACATAAAAAAGTATTTATTTTTAAGCTAAAAGAGATGTAAACGAAATAACTATTTTTGAATAATTGCAGTCATTTTATGCCTCTTTTGCTAAACACAGTATTAGCTGAATTGAACTGAACTGAAAGCATATTCTTAATGAACAGACAATTAGTAGTTCGGCTATGAATTCATTTTCTAATAGACTTTTAGAATCATTTAATGCGATTAATTGAGAAAACTTTTTCTGATAATTATATTAAGTTTAATTCAAACCATAAATTAATTCGCTTTTTATCATTACTAATGGAATACACAAAAAATCATTAATTTTCGTGAGAGTAGAAGAAAACAATATTTTAAAAATGATCTACACTTGCTTGTTAGAGTTTGTATAAATAATTATTTGATTTCTTTACTGGCATTCTGTTGCCAACTAAAACTCATTTTTGATTTAGAGTTTGAGTTAATGTAAATTTTGTTTTCATTAATAATTTTTTTGTTTTGTTTATCTAATGTCTGTTTTTTAGAATTAGTTTAATTATTACAATTAAAACTTAAATTATTTGCCAAAAGCCTTGCAGTCAAGCAGTGAATTCATTACTTAATAATTATTTGATATTTAATATTTAAATATTATTTTGAAATTTAATTTTAAAAAACATTATTTACATTAATTTGAATTTTACTTAATTTATAATAATTATGGCTTTAATTTAAATCCGTCAAATTATATTCTAACTAAATTTTTATTTAATTAGTCATGCAAAGTTTTTAGTTTTGCTGCTATAATCAAACAATCAAAATAATTTGAACGCAATTAGGAATTCTTATAAAAACTTAAAATTAATTTATGAGTTAAAATATGCTTTCGATTAAATGTAATAAATATTGTAAAATGTGTTTTTCATATTGTCCTATGTTTAATTTTTATATCAAGTTACATTTTAAAAATTGCAAAAAATGTTACACTTTGCATTTTTATGTGCACTTGATAGCAACAACATTATACTAATTGGAAATTTTTTTATCTT
Organism: Belba bartosi; assembly: GCA_034693685.1. Taxonomy (NCBI): domain Eukaryota; kingdom Metazoa; phylum Arthropoda; class Arachnida; order Sarcoptiformes; family Damaeidae; genus Belba; species Belba bartosi. Next base: position 1,519 of record JAQFXP010000542.1, read on the forward strand.
TACGAATCTTTTCTGTGTCTTTTTTTAACTTTAAATTAATGTCACTTTATTTAACTGAACAGCAATTAATGGACAAATATCTCTTACTTATTAAAAACATATTTACCACTAATTTGATAATTATTTTTAACTCTTATATAGAGATGAAAAGTAATTAAAAAAAATTAATTTTGGATTTCCAAGTAAAAATAAAAGTAAAAATATATACTAGTAAATTTTAAGATACATATTAATTTATTATTGATATATGTTTTGAAAATAAAAAAACAAAATTTGATTTTTAATAAATTTTTATTTAAAATATAAAATTAATGAATTTATTAAATCAGTTGTCAGTAAGTTTCTGATAAGAGATAGAAAGAGATATTTGTCTTTAAATTGTTATGCATAGTTTAAATATAAGAAAATTAACAAGTTAATTTGCCAAATTAAATTATTACTAACCGTACTTTTAATTATTTGTTTATTTAAATTGCAATTATTATTATTTAATCTAAAAATACAATTAAATTATTAACTAATTTCTCAATCATTTAATAAATAATCTAATTCTTAATCATTTTTAAAAATAAAATTTTAGACAAAATTAATGATAATTAAAGAAATCTAATCTAATAAAAAAAATGTTTTGAATAACTTATTCAACTCAAAATCCATCGATAAATAATAAAATTATTTCCCACAAGAAATTGGTTCAAATGATCAAAAATCAAATTTATTTTGAGGTGTAATTAAAATTTAAAAATTTTAATTTACTGCAAAATACACTTAAATTAATTGATTAAAGACTTTGACAAATGTTAAAATTCAAGATTAATTGTGTCTTTCAAATAAACTTTTAATTAACTATTTAATAGAAAAAAAACCTAAAATTTTTAAAAATTTAATAATTAATTGATTGAAAATCGAACGAAAATTACACTTTTATTTTGACAGTTTCTAATTAACTGTATATTTGTCCTCAATATTAATGTCGTATCGATTTTTTATTAAACTTACTTTTTAATATTAAACCGATATAAATTGTTGACGTTTTTAGAGCAAGTCAAATTGATTAAGATTAATTTGTAAATAAATTTAGCAAAAATAATAATTTACACAATTTTTTATTTTAATGTTTTTTTTGCGTAATTTGTTTAAAATATACATTAATTTATAAACTAATAATTTAATATATAATAAGTTTAAATGGATTTATAATTTTCTTTAACATGTATTTTGCAATCAGTTTAAGTTTTAAATAATTTTATGCAAATATATAATTCAATTTAATAATTATGACAATAACTTAATGTATATAATTTAGCATATTGTATTTTTAATTATCATATTATAATAATATTTCAATTTATTTTAAAATTAAAAAAATATTTTAAAATTTTTATCATAACCATATATTGAAATTGATCTGGCTTTTACCTTTATTATATATTATAAAATATTAAAATTTAATTTTTAAAAATATAAATTAAATTATTTAGACATTTTGTTATTGTTAAGAAAATTGCTTTAACTAAAATTTCTATTTTTTATTTATAAATCTGTCAGTCGTTAGGCATTTATGTCATAAAATGATAATTGAGTTTAAGAGAAGAGATATTACCAAAGATTTATGTATAGAAAGTGTTGAAAATAGTGTAAATGGTTTAAACACAGAACTAAACAAACGTATTATTATTGTATTATATTATGATATTCTGATGCAAAATAAGTTAGAATTTAAGCCCAAAGCCTATAAACGACATATTTGTAGTTAGCTTTAGGTTAAGTAAAACAAATTAAACTTTTGTATGAATTTTTGATTAGATTGAATGTCTCGAAGATATAAATTAGTCAATAATTAAATTAAATTATCTAACTAATAGTAAAAATTTTTTAAAACTTACAATTTAGATTAAAATTTTAAAATTAAAGTTTTTTTTGCAAACAATTACTTTTTCAATTAATAACTGTTAACTTATTTTTGAATATAAATAAAGTTATTATTTTGGCTAAACTCTAAATTAATACAAAACAAAAATAAACTTATAAAACAGTTCTGCTATTAAAATAATTTAATCATTTTTCCAACAATTTTATAAAAATTTATATATTAGTGAAATTAATTTTACTAAAGATTAAAAAAACTTATTTTATTTTTATTTACCCAAACATTTAAACTATTTTTGAAATAAGTCAATTTATTTAATTAGAAACTATTATTTAATGTTAAAATTTGGTTATTTAGTAAAATTTAAAGCAAAATATTTATTACTTTAAATAATTAAACTATAATCTAATGAAAAAGTCAATTAATTTATTGAATAAATTTTTACTTTAATTTTATACCCAATGGCAGCGCCAAAAGTATTATGAATTTTAAATTAAGTTATAATTTATTTGCAAAAATATTTTTGAAATTTAGTTTTTTCTTTAAAATTACGAAATGATTATTAATGAATAAATGAATAAATTATAAATTTTTATGTTTTTTTAAGTTATAAAATATTAATATATTAGAAAATCTGACATATTTTAGCTGTTTTTACATTAATTCATTAGACAATTATAAAACATATAATGCGTTTCATAAATAATTACAATATCTTTAATGACATTCATTACATAATTTATTAAATAAATAAATATTATTGAAGTTTTTGCATATAATTTATTTTTAAAAATAAATTGTTTTGAATAAATAATTGCAAAAATATATCTTTAAAGTTCAATAATAATTTGTATAATTTATTATGTACAAACTAACTTAAAATCGTTATTACAAAAATGTAATTTCAATAAATAATATTTATTAAAATACTAAACATGATTAAAATATAACTTTATAATATTATAGATGAATGGGTGGACAGCACCGATATTGCAAAAACATTTGGCTGAAAAATGTTGATATTTTTGTTTTAAACATCAAAATAGAGCTCAACATATGTTTGATTCAAAAGCAAAATAAATTGGCAAAAAAGATGTCTAAGGAATGTAAAACTATATCAACCTGTTCAGCAATGAATTTAAATGCGACAAGCTTGTATTCAACTTTTGATAACTTAATTTATGATGAGATCAATTGGTTTTTCTTAACATAACAGTTATAAACTGTCTGTAAAAGTAAGCAAAAAATTGTTATAAAGCTTTAGATCTCTAGTTGTGTTATATTCAGAAAATAAATGAAATGACAGCAAAAAGAAGAAGTTTTTGAGCGATTGAGTCATGTCTTAATGTCGGCACAAATTAAACTTCATCGCCCGTTACGGCACAAGCAGATAGATGAGGAGCGGCAGCAGAGGCAGAGGCAGAGACAGTTGATTGGGTTGAGCCGAGCCATCCATCCGTCTTATATCCATTTTTGGCGTTTCGCCTCTCTTTGTCTTTTGTGAATTTGTGAGCAGTAATAGTTCTGCCTATCAGTGCTCTATTGCTATGGAAGGCATGAGCTGAGGATGCAATGGATGCTATGATAGAGCGGTAGAGTATATGAGCTGCACATGTCGTGCAAAACATGATAAATGAGTCGCTTAATCCAATTGAACAATGGAATCGAGTCTCATAATAATACGCCACTAATGTTAGCACTCGTTCATCATTCACATCAAGACATTTGCAGACATTGCTAGCATTGCAGGCATTGTAGGCATAGAGTCTACATAGAGTGTAGACTTCTATTCTCGTGATATACCATTCAGTCGCTCAGTTATACTGACAGACAACCACAACCTTATGAGACGTTTTTGTATTAACTTTTCATAATTCCATTCAATAAACACTATTCTAACTCTATTCTAGTCTTCAGGTCATAGATCTCTGAAACTATACTTAGTTTCGAAACATTAATATTCTTTTTATGAATATAAATGATATATAAACTTACTCTTTCTCTTCTCATCACATCTCTCCTTTTGATTTTAATTAACAAGACAATATGAAATTGATATTTAACAAATTTAACTTGATTAATTATAAAACTGTTTTAAAACCAATGTTTGATTTCTGATTTAAATTTTTGTAAACAAATTAACTTCTGTTTAAAAATTAAATTAAGATAAATAAAAATTGATAATTAAACAAACTAAGAAGTTACTTTTTTGTTATATTTATTTTTTGCAAGCAAATAAAATTTTTTATTTGTTTAAAAATTGTTTTTTATATAAAATATCTGAAAACATAACACTTATTAGAAAAACATATTAAAAACTATTTGATATTGACACCAAATGTACTTGTTATCAGTTTTTATTACGTTTATATTATAAGACATGACTATTATCTAAAAATTTGAAATTTTAGTCATTTGGTGTAATTCAAAACTAACCGGAGAGATTTTATTTGATATTTTTGTCGTTTAAATACTGATATTCAGTTAGAAATTCTGAGTTATGGTCAGAAGAACTGCTATTAGGGAACGGCTCCAGACTGTTCATCAGGCGCTCAAATCTCTTGAGGTGTTCTTCAGTTCTCAGATATCTAATAGATTTCTTCAAACCTATCTAAACGTAAGTCACGAAATATAGTACTCAATCATAAAATATGATTTTCTTTAGTTTATATATTATTTGTTTCTCTGTTCTAACATTACATTACTTTCACTTTATTTGTGTTCTCTGTCTATATGTTTAAACAGACAATTGATACTAACTATTGATATCATGGCTCATGTAAGTGATGTACTCTAACTCTCTAACTGCACTGCACTGTATGTACAGTATGTATGGCTCTAAATGAGACCTCTCTTCGGAATATTATAGATATACCGAATAAGTGTATTCAACACAAACTCTCACTCTTTGTTAGACTTAAACTGAATTTTCTCTTTCATTCAATTATGCCTTTTGGCTAAAGGAGGAGAGAGAGAGAGCCGGAAGAGAGAGAGAGCAGAAGGAGAAAGAGAGAGCCGGAAGAGAGAGAGAGAGAGAGAGAGCAGAAGAGAGAGAGAGAGCAGGAGAGAGAGAGAGAGAGAGAGAGAGAGAGATGTGTAACTTCTAATTATATAATTATTAAGATATCAAAAGTTGGATAAATCAAAATATGCCTTTTGTTTACATATAATAAAATTTTAATCAAAAATTTTGCATAAATACACAAGCACACATTTAATTATAATTTAACTACGTATATATTGTGCGCATATATAACACATAATTTTGTAGTCAATCATCTGATTTGATAAAAGAAAAGAATTAATCTATAGATTTAAACACAGAATACAATAAGTAACAAAACCATACAATCAAACAATTCTTGACATTATTCTATGATTTATAGTACTTGACTTAAGACATACAATACAAATAACATGCAAATTAGACAATACAATCAATAAATTTTTTTACCAATGCGTTTATCTTGATAACGTTTACAAAACAAAAAAACAATTAACTAAAATATAATTTAAATAAATTTTTAAATATACATTTATAACAAAAACTATACAAATAAATATGACAAGAAAAATGTTTATAAAAAATTAATTAAATCAATAAAATTATAGATTATAAAAACGAATAAATTTTGATATCAATTTCACACGAAAGTTTGCAAAGATATTAACCTGCAAAAACTATTAATATTGAGGTGCCGTTCGGGCGCTTGGGTGGCCTCTGCTTGTCTTCAAATAGATTTTAGACTTATGTAATCGTACTCTAAAACTGTGATTATATCATAAAAATATGTTAAGAATATTATATATAAATACCATATAATCTGTTATAGTATTGATTTATATTTTTTTGTTTTTTATTTAATGCTCGAGTTTGGCATAATATGTGCTCTTAGGAGACATATTACGCTTAAATTAAATTAATGTTAATTTCATATTTATTTTATTACTTAATTTTAAAATTTTCGAATTAGTAAAGTTTATAAAAGTTTTATATTTTTAAAAAGCTGATTTAATTTTTAATTTAAATTACCTTAATTAAATTTTCAAATAACATCTATAATTAAATAACAATATTTGTATCTAAAAACCAATAATTTTTAAACAAAATTTACTAATTAATACAAAAATTATATAAAAATTTGCAAAATAAAACAATAATCAAGCCATTTTATTAAATAAACTTTATTTAAAATGTCATAGTTAAGAAAATTTAATTTATCTAGTTAAAAGTTTCAATTGTTTTTTTAATTATTTAAAACAAGTTTATAATTAAGATATACTCGAGCTACGTTAATTTCTAGTTAACAGATATATGTTGACAAAATTTATTGCACTTCAAAGTCACATGTCTTTAGTCAAAAATCTAAATATATGTTGAAATGAAAGTTTGCTAAATGAGGAAATGTCATTTGTCGAAAGTATAGAATTTAAATTAGGACAAAAATTATTTAGAAAAAAAATATTAACAGTTCATTAGTTATGCAAAAACTATTTTAAAATTAATTTTTTTTAAATTAATTACCAAAACAAAAATTAATTTTAAACCTAAAATATTTAACAAAAATAAATCTTAAATAAGTTTTACAAAACATTTGATTTATTTATAAGCATAAAAACTTTTTAAAATATTCGTAAAATCTTAATTTTTATTAATTTCTTATTTAAATATTTACTTCATTTATTAATAAATGTTTTTAAAATTAGAATTATAATTTAATATTTTATTAAATATTTTTATTGATATTTTTAAATTTTAAAATAAGCATATTACAATTTTGAAGTTCTAGCTGCATAATAACATATAAAATACTAAGCTATTATAAACTATTATTGGAAAAAATGTATTATTAATATTAATATTTAGAAAATTTTAAATGAGATAAACTAACTAAATAACAGAATATTCTGTATTATTATGCAAGTATTGGTCGAATAGCGTCATAATGTTTACAAAAATAGAATTCATGCGTTTGTTGATAGCATTGAGGTCTGTCTTAGATCATAAATAAAATCAATAATATTAAACATTTAGAAAAAAGTGAAAACTCCTCACAATCTATCAATATTTGACATTAAAAGTGAATTGTCGTTAATAATTATGTTTAGTAATAGAACTTTTCTGTCAAATATTATCTCAAAATATTTTTTCCGACTTTTTAACACTTATTACTAATCCCTCTTATTTTAATCAATTGATTTCAGCAAAAGATTATTTTTTATGAATCAGTTTTTAACTCTTTAATCAAATGCTTTAATTGACTAAATTTTGATGAAGTGTTGAAAAGTTTAAAGAAGTAAACATTACATATTTTACTGTCAGGTAATAGATTACATAGATTGAATATTACAACTTGATAAAAGTTTAAGTTTCTATTTTTTAAACATAATTTTAAACATTAAAAACAAATTATTGTACAGTATTTAAAATAAAGTTTAAATTAAATTACAAAAAATTAAGAGTAATTAACTACAAAAGGCATAGTTAGCAAATTTTTTTATCCCCATTTTCTTAATCCTTGGTTCAAATAAATTTTTGAATCAACAAATAAATTTATTATTTAAAAATAAATTTGTTTTGTTATAAATAGAAACTTTGGTTTTCGAACCGAAAACAGAAAATTAAAAAATTTTAATATCTTAACTCAATTTGATTCATATTTCAAAGTTTAAAGATTGCAACATTGAGCATATAATTATCAAGTTAAAGTTTTAAAACTATGATTTGATTTAAGTTAAGATTGTACCGGGGGTTTAATTGGGAGGATATTGCTATTTTGGTTTGAAAACCAAAGTTCCTGGTTATAAATAACAAATAATTAAATTTGAAATAATTTTAATTAAATATTTTAAAAATTTTAAATTAATATTTATTATTATTGGACATAAAATTAGTAATTGCAGTTTTTAATTATAAGATGTTTAAAAAAATTTAAATTAGGTTTTATTAGATGTTTATTTATATATTGATATATACTTAAAAATAATTATATTTTTAAGCAATTAGTAAACTTAATAAATTATAAATAGATTTTAAATCAAGTAAAGTAATATAAATATTTATTTTTTTTGAACATTTCCTAAGAATCAAAATAATTTGTTATTTTATATCCTTTACTGGAGGTGATTAAGGAGATTTTATTTAAACATTTTTATTATTTGAATTCTAGAAAAATAAGATTGTTTATTTAAAACATTTAAGGTCTAGACACAATTATAATTTAATAAAGATAAAACAATTATATATATTGTAATAACTACATTTTTACTGTAAAATTACAGTTTAAATCTTATTTATAAAAACTGTATTTTTTACAAAAATTTTATTAATTATTTATAAATTATAGAATATAATATATATTTCTAAAATAGATTGTAATTTAAAATTAAATTAAAATTGTGTTTAGAATTCAAAAATTTTGATTAATAAAGTAGTATTGATAATACAAATATTTAAACAAATACATTCCTAAACGCCTTCTTTGGCGGCTATTATACAAAAAATTATTTGGATTATTAAGAAATGTTTTTTAAAATAATAAGAATTGTGTAAATTGAATTAAACACAACAAAATTAACTACCGTATTCCCGCGCATACACTTGCATAATTTTATAAATGAACTTAATCATAATTGCAAAAAAGCTCTTATTATGTTATCGGCATGCCCATATAGAGTAAGGTATACAAAATTTTATTTTTAAAATAATTTTATTATAAACGTTTAAAAAATGGCAAAACTTTAGATATAATTATTAAGTTGACAAATTAATTAACAATATTTCAACTGTTTTTAAATAAAATTTAAATAAAAAATTCGTTATATTATTGTAATATCTTTAAAAATTATACCTTGTGCTATTTCTTATCTTGATAAAAACAAACAATAAATAATATTTTACACAAGCAGTGATTAAAATGTTTAAAAGTTTTTATGTTTTACGTTAATGGTAGAAACATTCATAAAGCTGATTTTATTCTCCACTTTTAATGGCAGACCGCTATACTCCGGGAATGAGTGCATATGAACTGCTTTACTCTATATAGTGTATGCGCGGGAATAAGTTAATATTTAATAAAAATTTTAAAAATTTACTTTAAAACATAAATATTAAATATTTACTAAATATACTTTGACTGCAATGAGACTAAAATGATTATTTATTTATTATTTGTTATGATTTAAGTGTTTTTTAAACTGTCTATTTTTAGTGATCGAGAAGGTCGGCCCATCCAGTGGAACAGAGGAGGGATTTTTCCTAAAATGCTTAAAATCCTATGTATTTATGATAAAATTTTACCTAATTTAACTGTATTTTAACTAAATTTAGTTAATTTAACAAGATTTAAAACAAATTTAGCAACAATTTAGAGATAATTTCCCAACAACGGTCAAAAATTAGTTTAAAAACCCAAAAGTCGAGGGTAGATTCCTTTCCGCGGACTAAGAGCTAGGCGTGATAAATGTCAAATTTTCAAAATCAGAGGGAGTTTTTTCCTGCTTTATTTTACAATATTATTTTTATTAATTTTTTGGTTTAATTAGTCATTATAATTAATAGACCTGAGTTGCTAATGAGGACTTAATACCAGATTTAACTATAAATAATTTAAAACACAATTTTTTAAGTTATGAAAAAGTTTTAGTTTTATTTCCAAATTTGTAAAATTAGAAAAAACAAGCTGGCCGGTTTTCAGATAGTAAGGCTCGATGTCCAGAATAATGTACATTTAGTGCCGATCACTCTTCAGTTGTACTATAAACTACTATTACTATAATAGTACCAACTAGGTAAAATGTCTCTTATTTCCACCCCTCACTTTCCTTTTTTTGCCTCCCCCTCCCTCTCAATTCAATTTAATAACTGTTTTAAAGTTTAACTCAAATAATATTTTATTTTCATAGCCTATGATTCATAATGAATCATAGGTTATGATATGAGAATAATGTTTGATTTCAACTTTAAAACAGTTATTAATAACTTATTACAAATAAATAAATAAATATTATCAAAATATATATTAGTAATAAATGACCATAACTTAGTTCAAGCTAACCTCTTGTGCTTACAGAACAACTTTCATAACTCTAAAAATATTCAAAGTTTTCTGTATGTTATTTAAAACATAACATAATTTAGGATATTTTGCAAACTTAATGACATTTTTGTTATTAATTAATCAAGAGTTTAAAAGAGTAATAAAATTACTTATCATATAATTATTAGACAAAGTGTCAAATAATTTATTGTTTGATGTTTGCGAACAAATTTTTAATATAATAATAAATTCTGTTTTAAATCGATTAAAAAAACAAATTCAGATTAGATTAAAAAGAGAAAAATATGCGACAAATAATTGTAAACTAAATTCAGTGCATATGACTAGCTATGAAAAATGCACTAGCTGTGAATTATATAAGATACATTTAATTCAAATTTAAGTGCGCACTCAAAGTGACAACTTGTGGAAAAACCTTTATTTATTAGCAAGTAAACTTATTGATAATATTTAAGTTCAATTTTCAGTGACAAGTTTAAAGATATTTTCTATTGTATTCGTAATCAAAGTATAGCCAAGTGCTTGAAAAACAATACAAAAATATTTAAACAAATTCTAATCATTTTTATTCTTAAGTTGTTTTTATTAATCTTAATAATAAAATATATATATACAGAGTATATTGATATTAAAATAAAATTTTAAAAACAATTTTGCACAAATTAATAAATAAAAATTAAATTACTAAATTTATCACAATATAATTATCAAGTTTATCTAAGAAAAGTATAATTAAAATAAAATATAAAGATTAAGAATAAATTTTGCTAAATTTAATATTGATAAAATAAAATTTGAATTTAAATTTTAAAATTAAAAAAGTTGCAACTTTATTTCTATATAATGTATAATATTTTAAATGATCAAATATGACTAATACTAGAGATAGCCATATTAGCATTATATATTAATATAGCAAACAATACAAATATCTCATTAAAATTATTCAATTTATATTTAATAACATAAAATTTAGATTGCGTAAATATGTCTTCATTTGATATTAATTGATTACTAGAAGGTTAACCTAATATCAAACCAACGCGTTAGTTTTATCGCTATTTTATTTTAATACGTGATTTATAAAACGAATAAAATCTCGTCAAATATTAGTACATTATTTAGATATAAATCGGAATTCAAATGATTTATATATTTGAGTTAAATATTTATTTTGTCATAAAAATTACTACAGATATACTCTATATATGAATTAATTAAAGGTTACAATAGAATATACAAGGTTTCTATAATATACAATAAAAAGGTTAAATTATTAAGCAAATAGAATAGATTCATTTAAATTAAAGAACTTACCATACTTAACTTGCCACTGTATTACTGATAAATAAATAATTTTATTTGTTTTATAAAATAGTATTTTAAATAAATTTTTTAAAATAGTTTTTTATATTATATTCAAAATATTTATCTGATTAAAAAGTTTTACGTAAGTAGTATAAAACAAACAAATGTATTATTTAAAAGCACTTTATAAAATTACTACTTACTGTAGTTTAATACTGCTTAAATTTTCTTAAAGTAAACATTTATTTATTTACTATAAAATCAAATCGAAGTTTAATGTTTAAATTTTAATAACACCAGATTAAAATTAGTTAAAAACAATTTATAATCTTTATATTTTAAAAATAATAATAGTTTTAAAATATTAACTTATTTAAATTAATTTTTAAGTTATATTATTGGCAAACATCTTGTTTGATTTCACAACTTTAATTTATTATATTTATTTAGAAAACTGCTGCTTATTATAATCAAACTAAAAATATATACCAAAATGTACATAAATTTTAAACTAAATTTAAACTACAAACTTAGAAACACTCAGGGATTGAAAAGGTCGGCCGATCTAGGGGGGATCAGGAAAGAGATTTTTCCAAAAACGCTAAAAACCCTATATATTTATAATAAAATTTTAACTAATTTAACTGGATTTAAACCGGATTTAACACCAATTTAGGCACAATTTTCTAATTTTGGTAAAAAACCCAAAAATTTACCGGCCGCTTTTGAGGGGATACGTTGAGAGGGATACCTTTTCTCGGACCAAATGCTAGGAGGAATAAATGCCAATTTTCAAAATCAGGGGGGGGGTTTGGTTGATCCCCCCTCACACTGCCTGGAAATATTTAAAATTGTATTCATTTAATAGCAATTTTGATTTATTTTTAATGTCTATCAAATATAATCTATTTTATGTTTAGTGGTTTATAATTTATTGTGTTTTTTATTCAAACTTAATTAAATATTTATAATATTCATAGTAATTGTAGAAATGTTTTCTAAAATATGCAAAAACTTTCCGATAATTGTCGAGACAGACAAACCTTATTTAAATTATGACATAAGCTTAAGTAGACTATTGTTTTAGTGAATAATTAATGATAATATCAAGAGATTTGAGGAAAATATTTGCAAAATAATATTTCCGTATTACCACACATATTAGTACATGTTCAAATATGTTAATTTAATGCTTTAGCACTTATTCCCCACAGTATAAGTATATTTGCTTAAAAATTAAAAAAATTACTCGTTTTTAACAATAATTTTAAAACAAATATTTTTGACATTGCCAAATATGTTTAAATATTTTTTAAAGATTTAGAAAAGATATTTTTTAAAGTAAAAACTTTATTTTATTTTTAAAAATCCCTATAATTTCGTAACCAATAGATTTGCACAAACAAACGTACAAACAGTTGTGATTTAATCAACAAACCCCCAATTTGTTAATTGACTAAATTATAGTAAATTTTAATTGCTACACATTACTTGCTTTTATTTTAATAATTTTAAATTAACTGTAATAATAAGCTAAAAATTTACATTTAAAACTTAAATATTTTATCAAGTTTTCAAAATTCCAACAATTGATAAAAATGATATTTTGTGATTTAAAACAATTTGAGTTAATTATTAAATATCAAGTTTACCTCGTCTTGAAATTATAATTACCGTAAAATCTGGGTTATAAGTCGATCTGGTGTATAAGTCGCAGGTCATTTATTGACAAAAATTGTAATAATTTTGGTGTATAAGTTGCACAATAATGCATTTAATACTGACTCTGATTCTAATTTCGACGGATTCTAATCATAAGAATTTGTTTTAAATAAATTGAAATTAATTTTAAATTTGTTAAAAAAAATTTTAATAAGTCGCAGGTCTATATTTTTAACCTAGATCACTTTTTTTGTTGTATAAGTCGTGACCAATACAACAGATTTTACGGTACATATACAATAAAAATTATACGAAAGTTTGGTATAAAACCAAAATTAGGCAAATTATATTCTGGGCAAAGTGATCGACACTTTTTTATAATTGTAAATTAATGTCACTTTTTAAAACTTAATAAAGAAAATAAATATAAAGTTAAAATAACTTAAGTGAAATTTTCGTCTAAATTCAACTTTACATAAAGTGTTTGGATCAAATTTAGAAAAATGATATAATTAACTTTATATATACATGTTTGAGTAATACGGTAATTATTAATTTTGTATAAATGAAAAATTGAAAAAGTCGGCCAATCCAGGGAAGGATCAGGAAAAAAATTTCTAAAAAAATTGGCTAAAAACCGATGGAAACTAAGGAAAAGATTTTTCTTTTAGATACACACAGAATTTATATAATTATTATGCAATTTAACTAAATTTAACTGAATTTAAACCGAATTTAACACCATTCTGATTATGCAAATTTTGTAATTTTGACCAAAAAACCAAAATATTTGTTGATTGCCTTAGGCGGCAGGAAAATCACAGATCAAATGCTAGAATGATATATGCCATTTTTCAAAATCAAGAATTTTTTGGTTGATTCCCCCCTTCCCCCCCCCCCTGCTCAATCTCTGGTATAAATTATACATTAACAATTAAATGGAATACTAAATTTTTATTTATTTCATTATCTTGCGTTTTGGGGCTTTTATATTAATTAAATTTTATGATTATTTCATAAAAGTTATGATTTGACTATAAATTAGAATATTTGACATCTAAGCCTAGCAAGTTTACAGTATACAAAAATCATAAATTTAATTCAATTCGCCTTGGTCATCAATTTAATAAATATAAAAACTTTATTATTTGAACTCAGAGTTTTATTTATTAAAAAAATGTTTAACTCAAACAACAATTTTATCAATTCTTGTCTTCTTTAAGCCATTTCAAGATTTGTGGCGTAAAGTAAGTGATAATAATGTTGGCGCCGGCCCTCTTAAAACTGGTCATCACTTCCGTCACCGCCGTCTTCAGATCAAAGACACCATTATTTGCGGCCGTTATTAACGTCGAGTATTCGCCCGAAACGTTGTAAACAGCGATTGGAAAGTCCGGAAATTTGCTGTTTATTAGCGAAATAATGTCTAAATAAGGCAGTCCTGGCTTAACCATAACCATATCACAGCCCTCTTCAATGTCCCGCTCCACTGCTCGTAGGGCTAAACCACGAGAACCGGTCGGTAATTGATAAGCTCTACGATCGCCGAACTTTGGCGCTGAACCTGTTATTCAAAAATAAATTTTAGTTAAAATAATTATAAACTTTTATTAAACAAAACAATGTAAACCTATCTAAATTCTAAATTCTAAATCTATCAAAACACAACATAAAATACTAAAATTATAAACAATTTAATCAAAGTGTCCTAATCTAGAAATGAGAAATAATAGATAATAAATAGTAATATTAGAGAATATCTCAATACCGGCCGCGTCTCTGAATGGGCCGTAAAAACACGACTGAAATTTGGCCGAATAGGAGAGAATGGAAACGGTTTCGAAACCATTAACATTGAGCGCATTCCTAATCATACTGATCCGGGTGTCCATCATATCACTGGGCGCTACGACATCGGCGCCCACTTCGGCGTATTTGGTGGCTATGGCCGCGATCTTCTCAATTGAATTCTGATTATCCATCTTCTGGTCCGCATTGAAGACACAACAGTGACCTTCGGGTGAGAAAGTGCAGAGACATACGTCGCATATGACTAACAGGTTAGGAAACTTCTTCTTGAGTTTGGGTATTAGTCTGAGCACTGGATTCTGTTTATCGTCAAAAGCAGAGGCGATCTGTTTGTCGACTTCAATGACAGCAAACAATAGAACAGACTTTAGGTGATAGTCGTTAACCAGAGGTCGCAAATAGTCTAAACAGACGTTAACTCCCATTCGCTTAACTCCGGGCAATGAATCGATTGTCTGACTCTCGTCGTCTGAATTGATGATAAAAAGCGGTAAAACAAAATCCGTGGCCGAGAAGTATGTGGCTCCGCGTGATTGCCACTCACGCAGCACTGGATGGGATTGACTCGAATGTAGATAATGGTTCAGTTTTACCGAATTTCTATTTATTGCCATATTTTCGATACTTTTGTTGAACTTTTTTATTCAAACTTTTTCTGTTAATAAATAAATAAATATAACTTATATATATATATATTAGTTTTAATTATTATAGATTTAATATAAAATTTAACTAAAAATTAAATAAAGTTTTTCAGATTAGTTGTTGAGAATTAAAAACTATTTTTTAAACTCACATTCAATTGAAACATCCGTTCGTTTCTCAGACAAATCACTCGATTATGTGTTAAATATGCCGAGAGTTGTCACAAAAAATAAGTTTTTAATTAATTTTTATAATATTTATCAAATGTTTAAAATTTAGTACAAATGCAGATTATTTTTTACAAATGATTTTGGCATTCACATTCACATCAAATAATTATTAAATTGTGATAAACAAATGTTTACACAAATTACTCACATTTACTGCAGGAATCCATAACTTCTAATAAGTAGAAAAACAAGTTTTATACCAAATGAAACTTGCATATTATTATTTTGCCAAATTTTGTTTTGTCAGAATGTTATATTTATATATTAATAATATTTTTAATAAAATTAAATTGTAAATATTTTAAAAATATATTTAAAAATTACACTGTTTTATCTTTTTACATTTTAATATTAAACTAAATAAATTAAGCAATTAACAAATACCTAATTAAATGTTTTTATTAAATTGCATAATAATATTTTATATATAATTAAATTAATTTTTTTATTGCAGTCAATTTTATTTTAATTAAAAATTGCTAATTTTAACTAAAATTAGTTCTAGATTATATTTAAATTGTTTATGGCACACTTACTCAGTTTATAAAAATTAATATAAGCAACATTATATTTGGCAAAATATATTATTTTTAGGAGGATTTAGGTAAACAGTTTTTATTTTACATCTATTTTTCGACATATAAACACTGTTTTTAAAAATATAGATATACTTTAAACATGATAAGAATTTAAAATAATATTTTGACTAATATTTTGCAATTAAGGCATTTTTTTTGGAAAATTACAACAAGCACTATCAGATTACTAAATATATTATTTTTGCAACTTTATTAATAACACGTCTCAATAATAAAATTCTAAATTAATTTTTATTAAACTAAATTTAAATTAAACTTAGTGCAATTCTAAGAAAAAGGTCACTAAATTAAACTAGTTGTTTGTGTTAAAAAAAATTACTCAGATTAAAAATTACTAAAAATAATTTAATACAAAATGTTGCTAATAATTTTATAGTAATAATTAGTAATAAACAAAGCCGCTTTAAATTTCACAGTTCAAAATAATTGTTATATACTTACCCTTACTATTTAATTAATATTTTTAAAAGGTTAATCTTAAGCAGGGATCAAGAAGGGGAGATCATCCAAAAATCCTGATTTTGAAATTTGGCATTTACTTATCCCTAATAGCATTTGGTCAGAGAAAATGTACCCCCTCGACGTTTTTCCAGCCGCCAAAGGCCGCCGGCAAATTGTTTTGGTTTTTTGACCCAAATCAGAACACCTTTCCTAAATAGGTGCTAAATCCGGTTTACAACCAATTAAATTAAGCAAAATTACGTCATAAATGTGGGTTTTTTGAGCGTTTTTGAAAAAATCCCTTTCAAGATAACTCCCCCTAGGTTTTTGGCCAAAATTTGGGGGGGGAGAGGAATCCCTCCACTGGTCTCGCTGGATCGGCCGACCTTCTCGATCCCTGATTTTAATTTTTTCCAATTTAACCGAATTTAAACCATATTTAAACTAGATTTAAAAGGCGGCCTGCAAAAAGTCGAGGGCGTATTTTTTCGCAGACCAAGTGCTAAAAGGGGAAGGGATAAATCCAAATTTTCAAAATCAATGGAAATTTTTGACTGATCTTCCCTACTCCTTCTCAATCTCTGATCTTAACTTAACAGATTCTTAAGACATTGCAGATACGTTTGTATAATAACCAGTAATTTGCAGAAACAGTTAAAAGATAAGAAATCAAAATGTTTGTTAATTTTTATACCATTTGTTAAGAATACAAAAAATAATAATATATCTACAATATCTAACGGTGGCCATTGCAGATATATTATTTTTGTATACTTTTGTATTCTTGTAAATGGTATAAATTTTATACTATAAAATGTTAAATAACTCTGTTAAACTATGAGATGTCCCCAATTCTGGTTATTTGTTAATGAATGCATTTTAAACTTTGAAACTTATAGCATATAAACTAATAAATTACTTGTAATATTAAAAATAAATTATATTTTATATTAAACTATTGTTAGTAATCATTAGTAAATTTCAATCTGAGTAGTTTATGTTTATAAGAAATAATTAACTTAATCTTAAAAATTCATGAATATATGAATATGCTAAATTTAAATTAAATACTGTTAGTACTACTACTAAAAGTTTATCTAGAAGCAAGGTTAGCCAGTGTTAAAGGAAAATTTCTGCATATTAACATGGCTAGATCTCTTGTGATAGCTTAAAAATTTTGTTAACTTTTATACTGAACATTGAATTTACAAAATACTTGTACAGCATATTGAGTATCCAATGCGAAGACAAATCTTAGGACATTGAAGACTTAGGAGTGAAGAGAATTGGATTTTCGTTTAATAAATAGTTAATATTGTTGTAAAGTCTTTGTTATATCGAATACTTCTGTATATCAATGCCTGGAATAGACATAAATAAATTCGTTGACATTCCCGACAAGACTTTAAAGGAACTAATGTGTGGTATATGTCGACGAATACTCGTCAGTCCAATGATCACCAAATGTTGTGAAAAGACCTATTGCTCCGATTGTATCAATGAATGGCTGACTCACCACAAGAAATGTCCTTTCGATCAGAAAACGCTCAAAAAGACAAACTTAAGTCGAGCGCCAAAATTGATCCAAAATTTTTTGGATAAACTGTCCGTAAAATGCGATCACTATATGAATGGATGCAAAACAGTATTACAATTGAATGAATTGGCGAAACATTCACTGAATTGCGAGTTTGGATCAGTTAAAGCGACGAAGAAATGTAAAGACTGTGACTTTACAATCGAAAGCGAGACTAAACACAATTGCATTGAAAATCTAAAACTAATTAATGAGAGTATTAGTGAAGAATTGTTACGATTTAGAGAAGAAAATACAAAACTTAAGGAATTAGTTGAGAGGAGTGGCAGAGATAGTGTCAAAGAATTGGTATTGAATTGAGTTTTTGCTATATTTGAAACATTTAAAGCAATTGTTGTTTTTGCAGAATATGTCGGAAGTGATAGGAATGGCTCGAAAAGAGATCGATAACTATGTAATAGAGAAGCGGTCGAACCGATTGTCATCACATTTGTGCCAATTCTATCGGAATCACTGCAAAGAAGCCGTAATTCAAAACAACACTTATTATCAAATATCTCAATACATATTTAAAGCCATTAATCCGATGGCAACGGATCCGAAAACACAAAATCTTTGGTTCGTTTGGGTATTCACTCGCGAAACAGGAGAACCGATGCCTAAGAGTGACGACTATTTCCGCATTCGTTTCGATAAACTTATTATTAAAATATTTTCGAATAAAAAGGGAATTAAATAGGCATTGGATTTATAGCTACTTCTAAACAATATTTCGAATTATTAATCAAATAATTAATTTATCGCTTAATATAATAAAACTAAATAATGTTTAAATTGAATAAACTATTAATTTAATAAAATAAAAAAATACTTTTTGATCTAGATAACTTTATAAACATGCATGGTTAAATCGATATCAATTATATTAAGTATCAATTAAATTTAACAAAAATAACTAAACAAATAATTAATTAGTTTTAAATATTATGTATTATTAATATAGCTAATCACCAAGGTTGATTGAATTGAATTAATGCAATCGTTTTATTTGTTTAAAGTATTTATTTGTTTTTCCAAATTATTGATACGTTTTATATGTTTTGTTTTAATAACTATTTCCTGAAATCAATGCTTTATTTGAAAACACATTTCAATCGTTTCGTCAGTTTTTCCGATTGTTTTGATTTGAATTAAATTAATTAAAACTAATTATTTGTTTGAAAATGAGTTCAATTAAAGATTGCGTCGAAAGGAGTAATCAATTGATGAATAAATTGATTGAAATCTATAAATATATCTCAGATTTGAATGAATTCGACAATCGATTGAAAACGACTGAAAATGTGTTTAAATCGGAATTTAAACTGAATTTCAATAACGAATTGATTAATAGTTTTGAGTCAAAGAAGTGTAGAATTAGTGTAAAAACAATTGATTCGAATGAAAGCGAAAAACAATTAATAAATTCCTTAAATCGAAAACCAAATCAATTCAGATGTGATTCGAGTGAATGCGGAAAACAATTCAAAACTAAATCCAAACTAAATCGACACAAAAGTTGTGTTCATTTCAAACAATACATTGAATGCAATGAATGCCAAAAGAGATTCGCCTTTAGATCGGATCTAATCATACATTCGAGAAGTCATTCCGCAGTCAAAACATTTAAATGCAATCGAAATAATTGTAATAAAAGTTTTAAACAAAAGACAAGTCTTTATAATCACTTCAAAAGATGTAATTCGAATAAAAGAGACTTTAAGTGCAATAAATGCCAAAAGAGTTTCTTCAGTCGATCCGAACTATCAGTCCATTCGAGAACTCATTCCGGAATCAAACCATTCGAATGCAATCGAATTAATTGTAATAATAGTTTCGCCAATAAGTCATATCTTATTAATCACATTAAACGAAAACATTTGAATCGAAAAGACTTTGAATGCAATGAATGCCAAAAGAAGTTCGTCTATCGATCGGATCTAATAGCACATCAAATAAGTCATTCGAATAATAGAGACATTTATTGCAATTATGATAAATGCGATAAAAGTTTTAAAACTAAATCCAAATTAGATTTACATCAAAATAGCGTTCATTTGAATCGAAATAACTTTGAATGCAATGAATGCCAAAAGAAGTTCGCCTTTAGTTCGGATCTAATCAGACATTCGAGTTGTCATTCCGGAGACAAAACATTTAAATGCAATCGAAATAATTGTAATAAAAGTTTTAAACATAAGTCAAGTCTTAATAATCACTTCAAAAGATGTCATTCGAATAAAAGAGACTTTAAGTGCAATGAATGCCAAAAGAGTTTCTTCAGTCGATCCGAGCTATCAGTCCATTCAATAACTCATTCCAAAGTCAAACCATTCGAATGCAATCGAATTAATTGCAATAAAAAATTTGGTCTAAAATCACATCTCAATCGACACTTAAAAACACATTTGATTTGAATATAAAATTATTTTTAATTCAATTAATAATTATTAATCAGACATTGAATAACTCATTAAAAGTAATAATAATTTCTTTGATTAATATTTTTTATCGAATAATTATATAATTTATTCGTTTTATTCTATAATTCAATATTAGTATTAAATTGATTTTAATTATTTAATGCGTTTTTAATTCATTGATAATAAGTTATTATTAATAACACAATTTCATAATTTTTTTATAACTTTGTTTTAAATTCCATTATTATTATAATTGTTAATAATTATTTCGATTTAATAATCATTTTTTTCATAATTTATTGTTTTTAGAAAACATTAATTAATATTAAAATATAAAACTGTTCTAATCATTAAATATTAGCAATAAATTAAAATTTATTGTTTTTGACTTAACATGTGCTGTAATTCGAAAAGAATTTGTAATTAAATAAATGTTTTCAATAATCAAATTAAGTCTTTGTTTTAATTTTAAGTTATTTAAAGTTATAGAACTCCTACAGAAGGTCCCGAATAATTTAATAAGTTAGATTTAGGAAATAGTTTACTGCCAGTTTTAACTTGAACTTGAAAACAGTTTACTTATTAAAAAAATTAAAGTTTAATTAATTATTTTTATATTTAATAATTAAGACAAACTCTAAACTAAAAGCATTAACTAATGCATTGATCTTGAGTGCTAATGTTAAAACATACAATATTTTTGTGATTTAATAATAATATAAATTTTAGTCTTGCTGGTTTATCAAAATTTTTTATAGTTTGACAATGTTTTTAAAAAATTTTTATATTTAGTAAAAATTTTGTTTTTATTATAAAATTAAACAATTTTTTGTCTTTATATAAAATAATTAATAGAAACCCAAACCTATTCACAAACATTAAATAATGTCTTGAACTTGAGATTCAATATTAAACTACAGTATTTGTTAACAAGTTTATTTTAATGCAATGTTTAATTGCAATGCAATTAGAGAGTGAGAATTTGTCTAATAATTAACTCTGAGAATCAGGGAAGAAAATTTTCAAAAAATGTTTAAACTTTATATAATCATGAATTAATCTCTGCCATTTTAACCGGATTTAAACTAAATTTATTTTATTTAAATGAATTTAACATAAATTTAGGAAATAGTGTTTAATTTTTACTATAAAAATAAAAAAAATTGGCCTCGATCTTGGCGGGTGGCAAATTGTGGGGGAGGGATAACTTTTGTGGATCAGATGTTAGTGAAAATATATTGCAATTTTCAAAATCAGGGGAACTTTTAGCTGATCGCTTCTTCTCGATTAATTTTTTCAATTAATTATTGTATTGACAGTAATATAATTAATTGCCTACATTGTGAATAACTGTTATAGTTATTTGGGGTTTAAAATTATATTTTCTTATTTTTGTTAAATATTTTTTAATATTAAATATAGTCTTTCTCTAAATTCTTGAACAAACAATAAATTTTATGCACATAATTCGTTTAGATGTCACTACACTCTCTATAACTCTGCATAAAAATGCATTTAAAGAATGTAAAAGTAAACTAAACTCTAAAGTTACTGTATTCTGTAAATTTTATTATTTGTACATGCATGTTTTTTTTAATTTTATATCTTTTAATTAAATATTTTTTTATTATTTTTATAATTATAAAGTTTAAAAATTATTTATAATATTTGTATTTAATTAAAAAATTCAAAACTAAGCAAAATTTTATATACAGTATGCTTTAAATCAGGGATTCAAAAGGTCGGACGATTCAGGGGGGGGGGAATCAGAGGGGGGATTTTCCAAAAAATTTTGTCCAAAAACCTAGGGGGGATCAGGGGAGGGATTTTTCAAAAAACGCTCAAAAAACCCATATATTTATGATGAAATTTTTCCTAATTTAACTGGATTTAAACTAAATTTAGTTAAATTAACTGGATTTAAACCGGATTTAGCACCAATTTAGGAAAAATTTCCTAATTTTGGACAAAAAACCCCAAAAATATGCCGGCCGCCTTCGGCGGCCGCCAAAAAGTCGAGGGGGTGTACCTTTTCGCGAACCAAATGCTAGGGGGGGGGATAAATCCCAATTTTCAAAATCAGGGGGGGTTGGCTGATTCCCCCCTTTTGAATCTCTGCTTTAAATGTTTGAAACGGTTTATTATAAAAGAATTTACTTGTATAAAATTAATTTTTATAATAACTAATTAAATATAAATATAATATTTGCCAATGTATAATTATTTAAAATACAATTTGCACATGCATTTTTTATTTTAGACTTTTGTAAATTTTATTGAGTTTTTACTGTAAATCATAAATAAAATCTAACTTATGTTTAGATGTCACTACGTTTTCTATAACTCTACATAAACGTTTATGTATTAATAAACTTGGTAATCTTTTCTAAAATTTAAGATTAATTTTATTATTTGTTCAAGATTGTATTTTTAACTGTATATGCAATTAAATTAAATAATCTTATTACTGTTTTAACTATAAAAATTTGAAAATTATTTTAAATGTTTTAATTTAATTAAATAATTTAAAAGTATACAAAACCTTATATATACAGTCGGCGTTAAATATCGTAAATAGTCTATTATTTTTTAAAATGTTATTATTTAAATAATAAATAATTAATTAAATATAAATAAAGTATTTGCCAATGTATAATTTTTAAAACACAATTTGCATATGCTATTTTTATGTTTTTGTAAATTATATCGTGTTATTACTGTAATTTATATATAAAATCAAACTGGGTTTAGATGTCACTAGTTGGTTCATAAGATCGAGACAAAATTTAGAGAAAAATAAAAGCTCAATATGTGCTAATGTTAAAATATAACAAAATTATAGAACTAAACTTATTCTTTAACAAAAAATTATTGAGCTTGATAAGAAAATTAGTTTTAATGAGTAAATTGTATATTTATAGTAGAGTAAAAATTTTGCTTGTACCACTTTACAAATTAATATTTTGTATGTTTTAATGTATTAATAAATAATTTTAATTATAAATTAATATATGAATAGAATACGAGTTTAAATCTCATTATTATTTGTCTTATAAATTAAATGAAATGATATTAAAATATAAGTTTTACTAAAAATTTATATTTTTAATTTACAAAATGAAAGCATCTTGTCATATTGTTTAAAATAAAATAGCTATTTATGCATGTCAAGTTTAAAACAGATTTTTAATTTTGCTCTAGGTTTTTTTTACAATTTTGTCAAAAATTTTTATCAAAATTATTTTAAAACATTTCAAAACATAAAATATTTTTACTAAAAGCATATTTCGTTGACTTATTTAGTGATTGATGTGAATAACACTAATATAACCGAAAAAATAGTGAAACAAATCAGAAAACATACGAATGAATAGAAAAGCACGAATGGAGCGAAAAATTTAGTTCAGTTTAAGTCTACAATCCTTTATATCGATCATTGGGTTTGAGTAACAGTTTTTGTGCGAAAAATATCGAAATTTGCATTTTCTGTACATTCAATACAACTACTCAATTGTAATACTGGACCTATCGGTGCGAAACACAGAGAGTATCGCTAACAACGAATGTATGTTAAACACAATTACAGATTATAAGCGCTTGTCGTTAGTGCTGACCATTCATTCAAACATCGATTCGACCGAAACAACCGATTGATTGAACGACAACTGAAGCTAATAGTGATTTATTCGACTGATTTAGTGCACGAGTTAAGGAGTTAAGCCATACTATTCCGGTGCGATTGTGCCGTTAATTCCCATTCAATCGCCAAAACCCAATATCAATGTCAGAGAGTATTGCAATAATAGTGTTGTATTTAATTGAAACGAAATATATTTAATTCATTTAAAAAAACAAAATTCTTAACTAATTATAACAAAACAAAAATTATTTTTTAATCTATACTTAATATTAAAGTTTTTAAGTAATAATTTTTATCTACTGTATGTACATTATATAAAAATGAAACAAGTTTAAATTTGGTTTTTGTAGTGTTAGCATAACACTAGTCGACTGTTAGTAAAGATGACTTCATTATGAACACTGACCGGCAATAAATGGGTTGAAAATCGGGAGAAAATCTAAATTTATATTTTTGCCAATTATTTTCAACACACGATCTATACGTGTATTACGTTTCGGGAGACAAACAGATCGATTACGCCGTTCCCACTCAACCCTATTCATCCAAACGCAAACTCTCAGTTCTTATCGCATATCTTATCTAAACAATTGATGTAAAATAATTTTGTCGAACAAATAGTTTTCGATGTAATCTATGAAAGCATTTGTGAATTTTCCCAAAAATGTTTTTTTTGACAAACATTTCAAACGACATAAAAGAGACTTCAAATGAATAATAATTTTAAGCCAAAGTCAGTTTTTCCAGTCATAGCATAAAATTTATATACATTTTTGCATTGAATATCATATAACAAGTATTGTTATGACAGGTTTCAGTGGACATGACATGTCATGACATTGCGTAGGCCTGGGAGGAGATGATGAGCACTGGGTCGTCAAATAAGAGCCGATTTTTGTAATTAGTTTAAGAGCTTATCCACAAAAGTAGCCAAAAATATATAATACGTTAATAATAACCACAAATATATGAATGAATGATATGATTCATAGCCTAAGCTATACTCTAATAGAAATCTCACGACAACTGAATGACTGAATTAGTGAATAAATAAAAAATTCAAATTCATATATGATATGCAAAACACCTAAAGCCGTATTAAAGAGAAATTATATTTTGTATTCCTAAACACCAGTATTGTTGAGGTTTTAGTTCGTTATACTGTTCCTCTAGTTTTGCATTTAGTCGGACAGTCAGTCAATAGACAATAGGATAAGGGAATGGGAGAGTGCGACGACTAGTATATAGAGTGAGTACAGTATATCACAGACAAGAGCTCAAAACGCAATATAAAAAATTCTTTGAATGAATGGCATTGCGAATATATACAGACTATCATTATTTGGGAATAATTGGATGCAATCCATCAAAACATTAAATGACAGTCAGTATTGATTGCGTTGTGAAAAATTGGGTTTTTACTTTTTTATGCGATTCTATACATTCAGTCCAATGGCATTGTCTACTAAAGTGCAATAATAAATTTGCTAGGGATAAATTGTAATTGCCACATATTTTAATCCAGAATATAATTGACTAAAATTTGCAATACGTATGGCATAGGGCGCGGGAGAGAACCAAAAATAAGAAGAATTGAAACAATTTTTGCCAATTTCCTGCTAAACACATGTGAATGTGATTTTTGTACCAAAAATATCATTCTTGAAGTGCATTCTCTCTTTCTCTTTCCACTCTCTCCTGCTCTCTCTCTCTCTCTCTCTCTCTCTCTCTCTCCTGCTCTCTCCCCTCCATCTCTCCTCAATCCCTACTCTCTTATAGCAAACTATTATTACATTTATTTCTGTTATTTATTGAACAAAAAATTTTTCCGTACGTCTCGACTAGCAATCAGTACTACCATTACAGCGAGTATTTGCAAATAGCAAATGCAATCATCTCTGGTCTGATCCCTCGCTTCCATTCGACTCTTTATTTTTCCAGTTGGCATCATATGAGTCATTTCACCGGCGCTTAACATTGAAAACATGCCTAAGTCTGCGCCCGCACTGGGCTATTGTGCTGTCCATCGCTCTCTCCTATGCCTCTATGTATCGGCTCATTGGTTGTGAAAACAGAGCCAAACAATCGGTGCGTTTGAGTACAACAGTAGTTATGTTGAGTTGAGTCGCCGTTCAGTACAAACGAATCGAATCACAAATAAAGTGGTCTTTAGTTGCAATACACAGACAATAGACACATAGAAGAGGAATGGATCTGAAGAAGTGGTGAAGAGAGTGGAGAGCATAGGAGAGAGTTAGCTAAAAGAGAGTGAGTGAGAGAG
>JAQFXP010000543.1:0-28062 GCA_034693685.1 Belba bartosi
GAGAGAGAGAGAGAGAGAGAGAGAGAGAGAGAGAGAGAGAGAGAGAGAAACGAAGCGTTGAAGTGTTGAACTTATCACTCGAATTAATCTCTTGTGATAGTACTGTAAAAAGTTTTTATATTTATTTTTATGAAAAAATTAAAGTTAGAGAAAGTTTACAAACTATACAATCAAAGAGATTAAGAATGAATCTGAGACTAACCTTCAGACAACTTATATTCTTATATTTAAAACTTTATTTTTGTTATTTTAATTAATGAATTAAACAACACTTAATCAATGATTATCACAATGTTTGGTCAAAATAAGATTAAGCGACGAGAGAGACAACAGATTAGATGAGAAACAGTAGGACTTGTATTGTATATACAGTGACTTTCATTAATAGTGTGAGGAAATAGAATTTGGACACTATTTACAGGACTGACAACTAATTAAATAATAGAAATACATTACATTAATAATTCAGTCTATATTACTTTATCTTATATTATATTAGTTCTGTTGTTGTGTTGTTTTGAAATTTATATTAATATTCAACTGATAAGCAGTTCTTGATTTTAATTCAAATAATTCATACAATAATTCAAATTAAGTTTCAAAATATTAAAAGTTATATAATATACAAAATTCATAAATAGATTGCTAAATTATTAAAATTTATTCTAAATTATTATTACAGGATTGTTTCCCGACAACAAAATCCATTACATATTAGATTTTGCAAATATTGAAATTATTTGACAATTTAATATGTTGGAAAATTATTTTAGTTAAATTGAATAAAAATATAATATATTATTTAATGATTGAATTTTTTTAATTAAATAATTTTGTCATTTTATTCTATAGAATATATAGAGAAATATTAACAATAATAATTTAATCTGAATAATCTTATCTATACTATTCTAAATAGATTGGGCTTGAACAAAATTCCATACAATTCGTATAATAAACAATTTTAGTAAAAGCTCTTATATTTTGTCGGATAATTGCATTCATGTATTTCATTACTAAACCAACAAAACATTTATTAATACAATTCATATAACAAATAAGTCGCCGAAAACTAAGACTTGAATATTATCGGCAGAGAATACAGAGATTAGATTTAGCAGAGATTCAGTAAGAAAGGGCTTTTTTGTGAACAAAATGTAATTCAAACTCAAAATCTCAACAACAATGAATGAATAAATAATTTAATTTTATTATTTAGATTAGTTTTTCTCAACACAAATGTACTCTTCTCTACAATACTGAGTATTTATTTATACAAAATTATATTATGGAAAGAATCTTCGCTATCTATCAAATCTATTATTCAATTTGTTTATTAAATTTCTTTTGCATTATATAACATCTTTATCTCTGTATTTCTAACCATTAATGCAATTTATATTCAAGTGCATTTTATTTTAAGTATGTTTTCTTGTTGCTTTATCTCCCAGTGCACGTTATTTATTTGATTAGTTAAAAAGTTTGACTCTCTGTCCACAATCGACAGGTGGTTTAGTGGAGTATAATGAGAAAATCAATATGTCTTACATACAGTCAACTTAGGCCTAATTGAATGATTTTATCGTTTGTGACTCTCGATTCAAATAATCTAAATTAATTATTGGATAAACAAGGCTTGACGTTTGGCTAAAATAAAGCATGGCAGATTTTGCCCACTAAACATATAAATTGATTGTATCTGGCAACTATTTGACAGTAGACATACAAATTTTTAAAATAAATTATTTAAATTATTTTTTAAAATTATAATTTAATGTAAACTATTGGTAATTTAAACTTTAGCATTTGAAAATTTTAAATTTAAATGATACATTTAATACAAAGTATTTATTTTTATTATTTGAATCCAATAAACTAGTAAGAAACTATCTCAGCTTAATCTAAAACTTTCTAGCCAAGGTCATAAGTGCAATATTATTAATGGCATTTATTTGATAAATAAGTCAAGTGTTTACTTAAATTTCTAAAAACAATTTTTCAAAATTCTTGAAATTAAGTTATTGATAGAACAATAATTTACGGCATATCAGTGTGAGTCGAGACTTGTGAGCACAGGTATGAAATATTGTTGAGAAAAAGTCATTATTTTCTTTGGATTGTAGTTTGTAATACAATCCGACTGTTTCTCAGAATTTTCTAATATTCTATACAATATTTTATACCATATTCTATAACATATTTTATAAGTTATTATATTATATATCAAAAAGAATATTCTATTTATTTAAATGATAATAATCTATAGCTATAGTATTGCAGCCAAACAATTGACACTTTAGTGATTATAAAAGACTAAAATTTTAGATTTAAATATTAAAAATATTTTGTATATATTTTTACAAATTATATTAAAAAATGAATAAATCAAATCTCAACCAATTTATCAACAATTTATTTTTTGTTACATATGTATGGAGAAAAAGTTATATGTCAATATTTTTGACTTTCAATTGGCAAAAATGTAAATACATTTTTTGAATCTTTTTTATTAAACAAATAAATCAATAAAGGAATTGTTGAATTAAACAAAATTTAAATGAAAAATTATTTTATAGCAAGCAAATATTGTGCATTTATTAAATTGAATTAATTCAAACAAATATAGAATTGTTGACTTCAATGCAAAATGTATTGCAAAATGTACTAAAAATTTGGTCAACAATATCGGATAAATCGACCAAAAAGATTAAATCTGCAAAAGATCATACAATTTGGTATTGAATGGGATTTTTATGAGTGCTCTCGGCTTATGACAAAATCTATTCATTTATTTTTGATTTATATAAAAAGATAAAAAAAATTTATTAATATTAAAAAAATAAGCTTTTGTTAAAAAAAAGCTCAAAATATGTAATGAATAAAAATGAAGAGAAAGTAGCAATTCAACGAAAAAAAGCCAATAAAAGTACTTATATTTTGAATTGCATTTTGTTTTTAATATAAAATTTTTTAGATTCTTACCAAAATATTTTGAAGCGATTTATTATTGGATTTAATTGTGTGCGAATAAGCCTTAGAAATAACGGCATTTTTAAAATACCAATTAATACTTTTAAAGTGAGAAAAAACAACTAAAAATTATCCTTTTATTTATTGCCGAATTATTTCTATCGGAAAGTGAGTCTAATTTTAAATAACAGATTAAAGCGAATCTAATTTTCAAGTGAAGAGTGAGAATAAAATTTATTTTCTGACGTCTATTATCAGGATAAAACTGTCAAAAACAAAAGGTTCTCAATAAAACTTTGCTATTATAAAACGAAAACCTCATTTCATTCTATAATAATAATTCTTAGGAAAATTCTTCCTAGCTCACAAAAAATCTCATATAGTCTTGAAGAGTTTTGATCCTTAAAACTGAAAAATAAGTGGAAAATAAGGCATTTTTGCTATTTTTACTGTTATTTTAGTAATAGTTTTCCAACTATTTTGTGGTGAAAAGCTATTAATGCTATTCTGATATATCGATTCTAACGCAGTCGCCGTCGCCTATATTGGTCTATAGCACAGAATCGATGTATTATTCTTACGCTTACTGTACATCACATACAACACCAACACTAAAGTCAGTCTCAATGTCTAAGTTCGAGTAGTTTTTCGGTGTCTGTCGAACGTATTTGAGCCAAAACACTAGGCATTGCTTCACTGTTTGTAATACTAGAGAAAACAATTTTCTGACATAAATATTTGCACTGTTTGTATGTGTTTGGAAAACGACTTTTCTATTTGAAGTTAAGATATTATTACACAGTTTTCTCGCCATTTATACCCGAAAAGCAAACTAAAGGACTTATGCCTTGACTTAACTTTTTTTCTTTGCATAGATTTTCATTTTCTCTCTATTTTCACTTCATATTGTTATTTGAATAATGTCTTTAATATCTCTATAATATGTGATAAATCGGTTTTAAGACTTTTTTGTCGTTATCTTGTTGAATATATTTGTTAATTCAGTAAATATTAAATATATATTAAAATATTTATTCGTGTTCTACGTATACATAAAGTCTATTACTATTTTGTCGTAAATGAAACAAATATTGAATTCTTGTTCATCTGTTTTAATAATTTTGCTGCAATTAATTAGTTTTCATTTATTCAATGCTCAAGAGGTGAGAAATTCATTTTAATTTTAATCTAAATTTATTGTTTATATAACTGTTATTTTAAAGAATAATTTTTAATTGAATTGTTTAAAAGTTGTTTATATTTTAGTTTAAATTTATTGCTTTTCTACAACTGTTACGAAAATCTCGATTTTATTCTAAGAATATGAAAATGTATACAATATATACATATATACAGTGCATACATATACGATAATACGATAAATGTTCAACAGTTTAGATAAATTTTTTTTAAACTTAAAAATATGACTAATTTTTTACCACAACTTATCATAACTAGGTTAAAACTTTATTAACTTTTAAATTACCAGATTAGCATCTAGCTATATTTTTGTTGTTTTCTAACTGTAATAACAATTTTATTTTTAGCATTTTATTCTAATAACAATTCTTCATAAATAATATTAAATGTAATACAATATAGGATTTCAAACGACAGATGAATACTAACAAAACTTTTTTAATAATAATATTTTTCTTTTTTTTCTAACTTTGAATCAATTGAACGAAAAGTTTGGATTAGAAGGGAAATCGTGTCGAACGGAATGGGGAACTCGTCTGCCATACGAAGTGTATGTATTGGATACCTGTGCCCGTTGTTACAACTATATGCCCGACACGGCCTTCAAAGATGATCTGAAATTTTCGTAAGTCTTTCTCCAAATGATATTCTGGTTTGGGATTTGCTTTTTCTCAATACATTACTATTTTCTCGGCTATAAAACTATTTTTTCGATTTATCGATAAAATATATATTTATATAAATAACCGAAAATGTAGAGAAAAAACTAAAACAAATGTACAATAAATTGTTGCGCATTTGTCAAAACAAATAACAGTTTTTGTTTTTATTTCTCACTTTCAATACATGAATGTAATGGACTCGGAATTCAGGCCATGAATAGAGAATTATTTTTATTATTAAATAAATACTATATTGGTATAGACAGTGATGTATTATGTGCTAGCATATGCCCATGCTAGCTATGCAAGACTAAGCATTTTTTTTGTGCAAACCTAGCATTGACAATTTTAAAAACCAGATAAGAGTATTATTCTACAAAAGTATATTACACTGACAAAACAAAAACAAGAAAAATAAATGCCAAATGAAATTGCTAAAATAATATTCAATAGATTAATTATAGATTATAAAATATAAATTAATAATTTTTCCAGCAAGATATATACAGTATGTATATACAGTATATATTAATTTTTAACTATTTCCTGCTAAATTAAAAATATTTTTGATTTATTTTATGATAAATATATTTATATCATAACAATTTCTTTACTTTAATATTTAAGATAATAACTTGTTAAAATAAAAATTACGACTACAATAAATCGGATAAAATTGCACAAGTGACAAGCACGTCCATCACTAGTCTGGTGAAAATTAGCTTAGGTTTGAAAGACAATGAGATTTTTGGTCTACAGATGTGTTGGACACAAAACGAGAGACATAGCAATAAATTTTATTGAACACTAACTTATATACAGTATATAGTCTGTGTATAAATATTTTTCTGTTTGTTTAAAATTTTATTCTCAAAAGTAAAAACAAAAATCAAATGCTTTTTCCAAAGTATTTTCAAATCTAAACTGGTTTAGTCTGGACAATAAATATATAAAAAGGAAATTTGAGACAAAATATTATTACAAATATTTCTTATATAAGTTTTACTTATATTTCGTGACTTCTCCAAACTTCGATAGTTAGTACAAACGATCAAAACTTTTGTTCGAGAAGTAGTAATTCAATGATTGAAAACACGTTTGCAAATCATTAAATATTTTATGCCAAAAATGTATAAACTTTTCCATTGAATTAATTAAATTAATTTTATTTTTGCTTTGCTTTAAACTGTTTCTAATTTATTTGAAAAACTAAAAATGCTGAAATTTTCAAAATTGTTAATGTATTTTATAATTATTTTTGACTTTTAGTTAAAATAAAGATTTTAATATAAAAACTCAACATTTATATGGATTATAACTTCTATTTTAAAACATTTTGAAATTTAAATTTAAATACTGTATAAAAGTTTAGTCGTTATATAAATTTAAGATTAAAATTAAAAACATTTTTTACATAAAATGTGTTTTTAATAAGCAAGGGCTTAAAAATCTTTACTTAAGACTAAAACTTAAAACATTCTAAACTAATATTTGACTTAATGTATACATAAAGTTATTTCAAGATTGTGCCTAGCTCAAAATAGATTCTAATTAATTTAAGGTTTATTTTAAAAGTATTAAATAATTAATCTAATTTTATTATTAAATTTATTTATTTAAAATAATAAATTTGAGTAATTCTTAAAATTTCTAAATAAATATAATAAAAATTTTAAGTATTTTTTCATTAACGATAGTATTTATATTTCAATGAATACATTATATTATTAAAAGTGAAATAAATCAATGAATGAAAAGTTTGAACTAATAATGAAGTTTTAACTGAAACTAAGTTAATACTAAAGTTTTAAATAGGAAAATATTTTAAGAATTTATGCAAAAATTATTTGCTTGAATTAGTTTGGCAAGCTAAGTATTTTGTTAAATTAATATCAGATTAATTGAAAGACTATTTAGCAATTTGTCAGAATTGGGTAATTTTCATAATTAAGTGAATGCTTTGAATTTTTCGGAAGACAATTATTGTTTGAGTTTGGGCTAAATTAATTTCAATACATTCTGTCGAAAAGTGCTCAACATTTTTGTTGGATAACAATCAATAACAATAAAAAGTTGGATTCCACTCGAGATAAGACAAAATTTGTTTGCAAAAGGATTTTCGCCGACTTTTTCTGATGAAGTGCTCTCATGTAATCAACTATTTATATATTATTTCTCTATTTTGTAAAACTCATATCTAAAACATTTTAATGCCTGTACTCAGCATTGGATATACATTCGATATATTAAATTGATAAAATGCACAATTTTACAAATTTAAGTAGAAATCAATATGATAGCATTGAAAATATTGCACTAGGTTAAAAAACTTTAATTTGGTGTATATTTTAAAAACTATTTAAATTTTTTGTTTATTTTAAATAATATCAATATAAGGATTAAAAACAACAACAAAAAAGATAGTATATAACGACAACAATAAAATATATGAAATAATGTTAAAAAAAAGTCAAGATATGAAAAAGGAGTTCAGTCAAAAATAACAAATTTATCTCTTTCTGGTTTTTAAAATTGTGCCTGTGTCTCTTTTTTATTTGACAGCCTGCAAATTTTTAGAATTTTTAAGCAAAAATGTTTTTAATTTGTGATAAATTTAGTTTAAATTCAATTAAATAAACTAAATATAGTTTAAATTTAGTTTAGCTGAGGTTAAATTGTAATTAAATTTAAATATATTATGTATTTTAGTAGTTTTTATTTTCAAAATTTCTGCCCTGATCACCTTGAAACGTGCGACCCCGACCTTTTCAATCTTTGGCATAAATTGATGTAAAAAATAGTCATCAATTGGTTTTGTTGTAATATCTATAGAAAAGAAATGGTATTACCGTCAGACATAGCCGTATCTGACATGTTATGTAATTTAGGTATAAATCAAATGAGAGATCAATAACTATTTTGAGAAAACATTGAAATATTAAGATTTTCAAATAGGTATTAGAGTTGGAGTCTTCAACGTTGTTGTAAATTCTAATAATACCATAAATCATAAGATAGACAGAGCTATCATTACTCGCTCTAAACAGTTGTCCAATTGTGCGGAACATCACTTAATTTTGATAATATTTGTGTTTTTGACGGCTTTTGAATAAGTTTTTGATTTATTGTAGTGAATAGTTTGCCTGATAAACATTACTTTATTTAATAAACAAGTTGAGTTATGTTTAATTATTTTTTGACTAAAATATTGCTTTGAATTAAGGAATTTATACAAAAAGTTTTAAAAAATTTTGAATTGAAATAATGTAAACCAATAAAAGAAATTTTTTATCAAATATTTCACTTTTATTTCTTTCCAAATATTTTTATTTATACTTAAGTGACAGAAAAATAAGTCAGTATTGACTTTATAGATAAAATTTCAAACATTTTATTCAACTTAAATCGAAAAACAAAATGTAATTCACATTTTTTAAAAGAATATATTATTTACTCTAATATCAAGACTACTGTAGAAGAAGCAAGATGGTGTTTAAGCAAGATTAAAATCTAAAATACTCTGTATTGTTAAAATGTTTTGCATAAACAAAAAATATATTAAAATTATTTTAATATACAGTATATAGTGTCTTATATATATATATATATATATATTTTAATATAAGATATTTTACATTTATAAATACACAAATAAAATTGCTAAAAAGTTGCATCCTCTAATCGAACTTTGGATATTATCAAGAAAATCTAAAAGTAGACAACTTGTCAATATTTTTCAAAAATATTTTTGTAACATAATACAAAAAAGTGCTTTTTTGGCAAAGAGTTTATATTTTCAATTTATCTCAATATATTGTTTTCATATCAAATATAATTTATATATTTTTGTATACAAAATACTTTTTATAGAAAATATATATAAATCCGTTGAAGCGTTTAATTTCAAATTAAATTTCAATTAACTTCTATAACAATAACTTTTCGAAACTCCTCTAAACACAAAAAACTATTAAAAAGTCTTTTTTCAATATTTTACTAAAAATATTCATTAACTGAATTCTCCTATAATTAAAAAAGAAAAATATATTTTTAATGCAAATTATACAACAATTTAAGTTTAACTTTTACCAACACATTAAAGATTAGCATAATGTTGCAATTTAAATAATTTATTTTAAAGCTAATTAATAGTAAACATAACTAATAGTTTTCATAATAACATGTTTTACAATATTTAGCTTCAAATATCTTAAAACAAGTTCAAACACAAAAAGACTTTTTAGAAAATAACTCAAATATTATTGAAGCAAATATTTTCCTTTACTCTGTTTATCAATCTACTGAACATCTTTCAGATTTAGTACAAATATTTTTCCACAACCACTCAAAATACATTGGAAAATAACTTAAGCTTTTTATTCAATGTTAACAAATAATTATGAGAATTCACAGCAGAGGCTGAAATATATACTATATATATAGACCAGTAGTCGGAATAAAATACTAGTTTTTTTCTCTTAATGTTTTCCTTCTGTTTTTTATCTCATAAATATCATTAAACTTGAAGTTAATTCAATTCATAAATAATTAATTTTTGCGTTTTGTCTTCTGACGTAAAAATTAAAAATAATATCAAATTTATTTTTGTTATTTCGGTTTTTTTGTTTTAAAAAAATAAAATCTAAAAACAAAAGTATGAGTTATAGGAAAAAAGCATCATTTTTGCATTGTTATTTAGTTTATACATATTTATTTTTTTTATAAAGACTCAATTTGCTCTTGATGAGTTTTTTATTCTTATGACTATTACTTTGATAGTAAACGAATAGAAAGTCTATTAAGAATTGTTTTTCTGCTTTCATTTGTTCGTTGGAAACCATACTATGCTTTCAAATGCATTATTCTTATGGTTCACATGAATCCAATATTTTATGATTAAATACAAAGCTGGCGAGGGATGGGGAGGAAGGGTAGATAATATGACAATCTCAGCAAGCTTGCAATCATAAATTATAAATCGTTACTATTTTTATGAAGTCTTTTTGGCGTCAATTTATTTTTTATGCGCTACAACTAAATTTCTTAAAGTTAAGTTTTTTTAGCAAGTTAAATTTTAAATATTTAATTAAATTAACTGCTGGTAATACAGAAATTAAAATAATGTTAAAATTTAAAATAAATTTTTAAACATTTAATAATTAAAATTAATTCAAAATGTTTAAGTAATAGCAATTCGAGAATTATTATATTTATTTAATATAAATCTTAAAATTGTATTCAATATAAAACAAAAACAAAAATTAATCTAAAAAACTGAAATCTAAAATAACATGATTTTCTATTTTGCTTTTTATTTAACTAGTTGAACTCTGGCTTGTTTCTGGCAAGTCAGGCTTAAATTATTCTACCTTGGGCGCCTCTAAATTAGAACTTAAGATTCTATTTCTATTTATTGTGTTTCCTAGAGTTTAAATAACAGTTTATTGTTTCGAATCGATGTTCACTAGAAGGGAATCAAAAGAGGAATTGATTGCTAAGTATTCGTTTGGTCAGAAAATAAAGATATATTTTATCAAAGTTTATGCGACCATAAAATTAGAAAAGATTCCGAAGTTTTATTCAGTTTAAGATTCTATTTTAGTTTTATTCTTTCCTAATATTATAACTAAAATGTCTCTTATAATAGAAATAGTATAAAAAACAAAAAATAAGCCAAAATCACAATTCCTAACATTTACTTTTGTTTTATTAATGTTTATTCAGTTTTGTTTTGTTTAGTTTTGCTCTAAATTAAAAATTTATTAACCAAACAGTGTTTTAGTTTGAAAGTAAGTTTGATTAGATGTCTGCAAATATATGCACAGATAATAACACAAAATTTTATTTAAACCCTTTACAAGTAGTAAGATTTTTTGTTTTTAATTTGAACAATTTGATTAATTTAATTCTGTCTTAAATTAAATCAATATTTTGA
This sequence comes from Belba bartosi, assembly GCA_034693685.1. Lineage (NCBI taxonomy): Eukaryota > Metazoa > Arthropoda > Arachnida > Sarcoptiformes > Damaeidae > Belba > Belba bartosi. The sequence goes on from JAQFXP010000543.1 coordinate 10,768, forward strand.
TAATAATTATTAAAATTTAAAATAATTTAATTATAAATTTGTTTAATATTTTTAAATAGAAATTAGCACACTAAAAACTCATGCTAAATCAATACATATTTTAAAGCCAGATCTCATGAGATTAAAAAAACTCTTTGGAAAACTTAAATTCGATATCTCTTTCAATTTGTATTCAAACGATGTTTTTACAAATAAATTGCAAAATGAAAAACAAAATTTGGACAATTGATAGAGATATCAAGATTAAGTTTTCAAATGTTTTTTAAATCTCATGAGATCTGGCTTTAAAGTACACATTGATTTAGCAAGTGCTTTTAATGGGTTAATTGTTACTTTAAAGATAAACTTAATTTATAATTAAATTTATTTATTTTATTCGACTAATTATTAGCAAAATATTAATTTAATTTAAGATAGAATTAGTTTAAAATTTCAAAAATTAATTTCACATTGCAATTTATTTGTATAAACATTGTCTGAATACTAATGTTTTCTTTAATTTAATTATATGTTATATTGAGACAAATTTTGCTTAAAATCAATGATAAAAACGTATATAAAGTACAATGCTAATTTTTGTCCATGATTCTGTACTTTAAAGTTTCTATTTAAAAACTAAAATAAAGAAAAATGACAAAAACTAGAAATTTAAATAAAATTGATGATTTGCGTTTGTTTGTTTTTGCTTGAATCTACCGGTACATTGATGCTATGTAATTAATTATTTAAATACAGTATAACTAAGGTTTGAGAATTTTATTTTTAAAAACAAATTGCTTTATATAATATTTATTTGTCATATATTTTAGTGCTGCTGTTGCTTTAATTAAAATTAATAATTGTTAAAAGTAATTTTTTTATAATAAATTATTCTGCTAATAACTTTTTCAATTAAATGTTTTATATATTTTATAAGACTTTAATAACATTTTACAGTAAAAGCAAAATTCTAAACAATTTGAAACACGTGTCGACCGACTGGCTTATATCAGTTTGATAAAAAGGAAAATTCCATCAGTTTCATATTGTAAACATTTTATTAAAATTACGTTTAAAAAGATGAAATTGAAAAAAAAACAAAATTCCTAATCAACTTAACTTGTCCAAAAAATGATTTGGGCTATAATTATGACAGACACGTTTTCATTGTTAGAAATGATTGATCCATACGATCACGTCTTCGCACTAATAAGGGATGATTGAAAGTCAAGATAAATGATTTAATTATTAGTTTGTAGTTAAGGTTACGAATCCAAACACAGTATTTCCTCCCATTAGCTATTGACTAATAATTTACAACTTAATAATAACTATACAAAGCTTTTAATAGTAATAAAGCGCATGTATTACACATTATTATTGATATAAATGGCTTTAATCTCATTTTATCCAAATTATAGGACAGCCAGTGATGAAAATAGGCTGAGAGTGATAAGTGGCAAAATGTAAATTTGTATTAATTTATTTAATTTTGTTTTTAAATATTTTTTAGCTGCACACACGTTAAAATTTACCAGGTTGATATATTATACACTTAAATATAGACAACAATAAAAATTAGCATTATAAATCAAAATTACTCATTAAGTTAATTAAAAAAAAGTTATTTTATGTATCATAATATTTTAATGTACAGGTTTATTTTTTTATTATGTATAAATTATAATATTGTAATTGTTATTAATTTTAAAAGTGTTTTGCAGTTGTTTGAAATAAATTTGCAAGTTGAAAAAATTTGAACATCAATAAACAATCTGAATATTTCCAGAGTAGTAAAATTTAAAAATGCGACAAGTCAGAAATAGCTATTTTTAATTTGTCAATAAAGCATAAAACTATTTGTTTGCTTACAAACCGAAAAATTTATTATTAGTTTTTTTTGTGCGACTAAAGTGTGAACACGAGTTAAGTACAAAAAAAAGTAAGAAAAAAATAGTTAATATTCATAACATAGTATAACTAAAACATTTTTCATGTATTTTAGTCTTTTAGTGGTGTATTTGATTTATATATTTTTTTATAACACAAAACTTCTAACACTATTTTAGTGTTGATTTTTAAGCTGACATTTCATTCACTGTTAGCGTAATGTGTGATCACAACTGAATGATAAAAACCAAACATTTTTTTCGCCAAAAGTTTTTTCTTTCTATCCATCAGTTGTCTGAAAATGATTTTTCTCAATAAAAAAGCTAATACTTTGAGTTTTGAGAAACCATTTCAAACATAATATTATGTTTTAAGACTAGTTTTAGTATTTTTCCAATACTTATTCAGTTAATAATGTTAAGTCTATTAGAGAGTCACTTGTGTTAGGCCAGACGGACACACCTGGCATTGAGTTGTTTTACTTTTACTCAATTATTTATTTATTTAATTAGATTCTTGTATTAACCAACAAAATTCTATTCAATTATTGCAAAAAATGCCCAGTCTTATTTATTTTTGTTATTTTTATCATTTAGTAAGTTAAAAATAAGGTTTTATTAAATGTACCAGCTTAATTCTATAGCCATTTTTCTAATTATGTTAGAGTAAATATAGTTTATGTACATTACTATTATTATTCTTGCACATTATTATATAATTATAAATATATTTGATATAGTTTTTGGTTCCGGGTCTTATAGCAAAGCTGAAATCTAGAAGTCTGTTTATCTCCTATTGTCGGCTAAGGAGGTTATTCTTACAATTACTTTGTTATTCACTTTATACTACCTTATAATTGAATATTATTTTCTTTATTTTAACTCTTACTTAAACTTATTACTCAATTTAAGCAAAATTTAATTAAATTAAGGAAAACTAAAATTATATTTTATTAAAATTTAAACTAACTTAATTATACAGTAAATCAATGCAGACTTTTAAAACAATTTTTTTTAATTTGACAAATTTGAGTGATTTGTGTTACAATGGCTTACATTGTACTTGCACATTTAAAGCCAAAGGTTGGCACTAAAACAAAGTTAAGCAATTTAATGTCTTGAGGAAGTTATCGGCATTTTTATCATTTTAAACTAATGTCATTTTTTAATTTAATTTTTATTAATTATAATTTATAAATGAGTTAATTACAAAACATTAAAAATAATTAAATGCAAACTATTAACAAAATATAGATTTTATAAACTCTTAACACTTTCAACTAGAGCAGGCAGAGTGGCGCCGTTCTTTAATTACGTTTGATGTGGGCAACTGCTAGTGGGTTCGAATCTAGCATGGGCTAGTCATTTTTTCTGAGTTTGATAGAGCTGTGGGGGGGGGGCAAGATGACAAAGGGCTAATTACCAAGAGCCGTTTATTGGTAATGTACGGACTGTTTAAGCCACAAACTACGTATATGGAGCGCTCAGGTGTGTGCTCTTAAAACTGTGTCACATACCATATCTCACAGTAAAATGACGATTTTTGGTTGTGCAGGGTTGTGATAAAAAACAATAAATTAGCTTTAAGTTTTACAGTTCAAAATGATTGCTATTTATTTTTATAATTTAGTTAACATGTAAAAGGCATATCTGCAATGTTCGACTCGATTAGTTTTAAAACATTGCAGCCTGCCACTTTAATTTAAAATTAGAAAAATGCCTATCATTTCGTCGAGACATTAAATTTCTTAACTTTGGTTTTATACCAAAATTTGGCTTTAAATGTGACGGTATATCAAATATTTAAAAGTATTTGAATAAAAATATTTTACGAAATTACTGTTTTTTTTTGGTAAACTCATAATACTTATAGTTTTTATGCAAATATAACGAAATTTTAGTCATTTGAGTCTTATGTAAAATACGTGATATTCAATGTAATCAAATTACTTGTTTGTTTTTTAACCAATATATGAATAATAGAATTTACACTAAAAAGCAAGGTTAGCCAAGGGGATAATAACAAAACATCATCTAACTTTAAAAATTTGGCAAATATTTCCCTTGAGATTTAAGCAGAAAAATAGTCTTTAATACAATTGGTAATCGATAAGATTTTTCTAATACGAATGTAATTATAGAAATTAGTTTCTACACGAAAGTTGGCAAAAAACGATAGATTAAACTAATATTAAAAATCAATTTTTAATGAAAGAAGATTCTTAAGCAATAAAACTGCAAAACATGATTTGTTAACATTATTATCAAGGTAATCCAAGTGGTATAGACAAAATATCTTTTTTAGTTTTAAGCCAAAAAATAGATACACTTTTTGCAAACATTTTGGGTTTTTAGTTAAATTTAGATTAAATTGATGATAAATTCAGTTTAAATTTATTTAAATGAGATTAAATTGCAAAAATGACAAATAATGTATTTTACTTTGCTCTCTCCTATTATGATATCACTTCTAAGATCTTAAAATTTTTTTGCTAGTTTGCCTTTAGCTAAATTCCACTTAATTTTGCCAACTATTGCTAACCCTGCTAAAACGATAAACACCTCCCACTGAATTACTATATTTTTTACATAAGACTTTTGCCGGTTATTTAGCATTTTTGCCTATCAATACATAATTTGTTGCAAGATTAAGATTATTTATCTAAAGCCCCGGGTGTTTTATGTGTATAAAATATTTAAATTTGACCTTATTTTTGAAATATATATAAGTTATATAAACATTATTGTTCATAAGTTATTATAGATTCTAATACTTACTTTTTTATTATGTTCTTAAAATTAGAGTTAAAACCGAAAAATATATAACATATATAAAGGTTACTTAAAAGCTTTAAACTAATATCTGCCAATTGGCGAATAAAAACTACAATCTTATTGACAATAGTTTTTATAAACTTATATTTTGTCGATTTTAAAAAATTAAGATTGCTATCAAAATTTGTCTACGTCTGAGTAAATATATCAAAAGTGACAAAGCCAGATATTGAGAAGAATAAATCGGCCAAATATTTATTTTTTTTTTTGTTGAAAATCGACATTATTTTTCTGATTTTTAGTTTGTAAAAAAGTATTTTTTTATATTTTTTAATTATGCAAACCAAATTAGTGGTGTTTGGTGTTAACTCTAGTTTAATCAGATTAATTTTAAACATGATGTAATTATTATGCATTAAATCTTTTTCCTGTAACTCTTCTTAAGTTCTAATTAATTTTTTTTAATAACTCTTCCTTGATGTTTTTAAATATGGCAATCTTTTGAATCTACAGACATTGCTTATATTATATTTATATTTTATAAAATATTATTTATAAATAGAAAATTATTAAAGTTTAAAAAATTAAATTAAACTTTCTTTTTTGGGAATATTTTTAATTTAAAAAACTTATTTAGCAAAGATTTCGAGATTAATAGCTTGAACTGACATATAAAAATATTTTTAAAATTTTGATTGAAAAATTTTTAATATAAAAATTGATTTTGCTACATTGATAGAACAACAAAATTGTTTAGCTTGGCAAATAATTTCCGAATTTTGTTAAAAGCATTGATTCCAAGCGAAAAAATTAATTCAATGATTGATTGTTATGGCTATTCGACAATCGATTGGTTTAAGACTTAGTTATATAACAGACAATAAATAAGAATTATAGCGAATATATCGATTAAATAACGGATTTCTCTTTTCAAACAATTCATAGATTTTTATTTTGAAAAACGAATTCACATTTTTTATTCCCGTTTGCATTGTTTAGTAAAATTTCTAATTCCGGCCAAGCGTTAAATTTATCTGTCGGAATTTTTATTTTATTTTTTCGAGTTTTATGGATTTTGTGCTATTTTTTTTATTAACACAAATTTTTATTTCTCCATTTGCTTGAAATTTCTCATTTATTCTTATTTTTTTGCATGTTTAACAAAACAAAAACAAAACAACAAAAAACAAATAAAAAACAAAAATGTTATATTTTACAAAATGTTTAGGTTCAGAACCGTAATTTTGTTTTGGCGGTTATTAAATTAAAATTTTTACATTTATACATACTAAAATCTATAACTAATAATATTATTTTTAAAAGCAAACTATCTATAAAATATATGACTAATTTTGAAAATTATATTTTATTACAATTACGACAATATGTTGGCCTATAAAATTTTATTAATTGGCAATTTATTTTATCTGTTAGCTTGTCTATTATTTTTATGTTTGTTTACTATTATGCAACTTTATTTTATTTAACTGTAATTCTGTTTAATATCAATATTGTTCGATGCAATTGTCAATACGCATAAACAATAAGTTTTTAAAAACTGAGATTGGCTCTTTTCTTTAATAAAATTGAATTTCTTAATTTGATTTTAATATACAATTAATTTTTCACTTGATTGTTTAATTTTATATTATAATAAAAGTTACTCAACAGAGTATAGTAAAAATACCTAGCCACTTTAAAAATTTAGCATATTTTATCTTAAATTTTGATTTTAAAAAATAAGTATCTCTAGCAATCTCTGCCTAAATCTGCCAATTTTGCTTAACCATGATTAAAATCAAAGTATTAAATAAATATCGAATTTTTTCCAAAATAATCTTTTATATAAAAAGATTATTTTATAAAATAAAAATAAAAAAGAGGAAACGTTTTCTGATTATATTTCTGATATTTCAAAACCAGAGATTGAGCAGATTGGCCGACCCAGGGGGAATTAAGGGTGAAATTACAAAACGCTTAGAAATATCCTTATTTTATATGCAATTTAACTTTATTTAACAGGATTTAAACTAATTTTAGTTATATTAACTGGATTTAAACCAAATTTAACATTAAATTAGGAAACATTTTAAATTTTAACCATAAAACTAAAATAATTAATCGGCCGGCAAATCAAGAAAGAAATCTTGGCTAATCTTTTTGTGGATTAAATGCTTGGCTAAATTTTAATTTTCAAAATCAGAGGGTTTCCTTTTCAATCTTTTCCCTCTTCTTAATCTCTGATCAAAACTGATTCCAATTTTTTCAACCAATGATGACAAAAATGAGAGAAAGTGGAGCTCTCAGTGAAGAAAAGTATAAAAGCAGGATTAGCAAGGACAGACGAGTCTGGGTGGTATAGCTAGGAGCAAATTAGAAAATTTAATTTAATTAAAATTAAATTTAGACTAAATTTATTCTATGTGACTAAAATACACCGATATTATTACCAATTTAGGAAAAATGTTTCAATTTAAAATTTTTAAAAACCCCAAAAATTTGTCGACAAAACAGAAAAGAAATATCTCTTTTTCGGCTAAAAGCTCAAGGAGTACAGAAATGTATTTGCCAAACATTGGAAATTAAAAATAATTTTGTTTATAATTCCCCTTGACTAACCTTGTATAAAAGAAAAAATTCCAAATTTTATCATAAAACTAATAATTTAGATAGTTGATTTCTTTTGCTAAGATTGCAATTTTTAGATTATTAGACGTATTAGTCCAAAAAATATTATTAATTGAAAAAATCCAAAAATATACTCTGATCCAAATAAATTGCAACAATTTTAATCTTTATTTCCTTGAATAAAAATAATTACTGTTTGTAGCTATTAATAACTTAAACATAGAATTAGTTTTTAAAAATCTGTAATAATATTTAGTTAAAATGTAACAAGGTTAAACAAGGGGGAGACTTAACATCCATAAATCATTATTACTCAATTAGCCGTTTTAGTAAATATAATAAATAAAAATAATTTAAAGCAAAAATTGATGCAAAAAAGCTAACATATATTTTTGTGCAGTATGTATGGCTAAAATTGAATTTTGCAAAAACTTGTAACTTTATTCAGATATAGTCACGATTTTTATTTATTAAAAAACGTATTTTGGTTTTTCTTTTAGTGGAGACCAACGAGAGAGCCTTCATTGGCCGCATATTTCAATTTCAATCAATTTTTCCATTTCTGATATCTCGAAAAATTTGTTGACACGAAAAGTGAATTTACTCTTAATATTGTTGATATGTGAGCGGAATTGAAGACCAAGTCTTGATTTTTTCTCTTTGATATTTAGATTAAATTTTAGCTTAGATACAAACTTCTAATAACGTTTATTAATGTTTGCAAATTGATAAACTAAAATAAATTTACTAAATAACTACTAAAAAAACTATAATATCAAGCTGTTTTGTAATAGATAATATAAAATAAATGTTAAAAAAATAATAAACAAGAACAATCATAAAACAAGTTGATGCATGCTACATTCATTTAAAGTTTTTGCAAAATAGATATTTGGCAGAAATAGGCCAGTTAGCTTTTACACGGACGAATGAGCATTGTAATTCAAAAAAGCAACAATTTTGCTCTTTGTCATATTAAGAAAATAGCTGTTTTTATTGCATTTATATCAAATTTGTTTTTTGTTTTATTGAAAAGAATAGTCTTTTACTATGGTCATTTCTGGCTAGTTAGAAAAAATAGCACAATTTGCGCATTCCTCAAATTGCAATATGCTCAAGCACAGTCTATCACTGACCGAAAATCTTTCAATTTTGATGTAAGAGATATTCGACGCACAGTTCGCCTGATATTAATTTTTTTTTTCTTAAACTACTTTTGTATTTGATTTGAAATTTATGTCTAAGAATCTGAACGAAATATGAAAGATAAAAACAATTTCCGAATTGAGTTTCCATAAACATTAATGTGAAATAAATTTAATTTAATTTTTTTTATTTCAAAACTTGTCAAAAAGTTTTAACTATTTTCGAAATAATACCTTTTTTAAAGGAAATAAAATTTTATATATATTTTATTTTTACTTTTTATTTATTAACTTATCGAATGATTTATTAATATTTATTGTTTGAAAAAGTTTTACTTTATTGTCTTGTTTCGAACAAGAAAGTTTTTAATAAAATAGAAATATAACAAAAATCTATCAAATTTATTTGTCATAGAGATGCACAGAGATGTACAAGATTGACTAACTAAATGAGTAGCAATGCAGATTAAACAAAATTACCATGATATAACAAAATTACAAAATAACTAATAGATTAGTTAAACTTAAATTTAATTGATTTATTGACTAATTTGGTATTATTATTGTATTTGCAATTAACTATAAAACATATTATTTTCAGCATAATAGATTGTTTAGCAACAAAAACTATTAAACAAAACCTTTTTGACCTATTCCCAACTTGCACATCCTTATATATGATATTATACTATAGTTGATTTGCTAGATGTAATGACACAACAAATGTTTGGATTCGCTCTGATATTTATCTATTGAATAGTTGAAAACAACAAATATATAGAAATAATCGGAAACATAAATATTTATAATAAATGCCACAAATTTATTTTCCAGATATTACCCGTTTGGATTTCTTATTGATCCAGCAACAAATCTGTCGCATACATCAAATGAAACGTCGATAATATCTAGGACATTTACCTCGCGTACGCTTATAATCAAATGGCAACAGTGCTGCACAGGTTATATACAAAAATGCAATTAATTAAATTGTAACTTTAATTCCAATTCAATTTAACTCAAATTCCAACCCAAACCAAAATTGTGAGAACAGATGCACTGCATTGTTGTGTCGAATCACTCCAGTATTCCAATGGTCTGGAAGACAGCGATATGTGTCCGCGAACTTGGGACGGCTGGTCGTGTTGGTCAGAAGACGCTTATCCGCAACAAATTATGAAACAATCATGTCCCAAGCACATTTATTGGCATCAGATTGTGCCACCCTGTAGAGGTCAATCTTTAATTATTTCTAATTCTTGTCAATTGGTTATTCAGTGCTAATTAGATTCAAAGCACTTATTACAGACAACTTATACAAAGTTTATTCATTTGTTTTAAATATATTATAGTTTTAAATTTAAAAGTTTATCTTGATATAATATATAAATTATATAATTTATATAAATACAGATTAGTACAGAATAGTTGATTATAACATTTAAAAACTTTTTTTAGGCTATACCACAAAACAGTGCAACTCTAGTGGCCAATGGTTTAGCCTTTCAGGCAAAGAGTGGAGCAATTATTCTATGTGTGCCCGGGATGATGTATATAGAATTTAATTGCAACTTGATTGAATTCTGCAAATACTGTACAAATTACTTTTTTCTTAAATCAGATATATGTGGGAAGAATTCGTTATTCAATTGTTACAAATGTAATATCGATGTGTACTCTAATTCCGGCCCTTTTTATATTTGGTCATTACAAGTGAGGATTGCATTGTATTCTCGATTAATAATATTGTTTTTTAATATAAATAAAAATATTTTAGTTAAATGAGTTTTTACTTAATTTTTTTTTGTAAAATAATTGCATTAATATTAGAAACAAAAACGAATTAAAGAAATTTGAGTTTACTTTAAGTAAAAAATATTTATTCTATTTTTTACACTAAAATCTTAATTTCGATATTTTCTAATTTAGTCTCAAGTTTCAATTTATTTCATTCTATACTTTTTCGTCTATTTTGTAATACAAGTATTGTTTGCAATTAGAAAACTTTTTTTAAAGCCTATTAAAATTATTTTACTACAAAAAGAATGTGGTTAAAATTAAAGTTTCAAATTTCATTTCTATTTTCAGAATTATGTTTTTAAAAACTAATATAAAAACAAATGTTAATTATTTTAAACCAAAAATTGCATGTTATTCTTATTATTTTAAAGCCTGCAGTGATAGCGTAATTAGTTTTACTATTAAATAACTTATATAGGATTAAAATTTTTGAATATAAATAGGATTATATAATTACAAATAAAAAACAGAATTTTATAATTTTATTAAAATAAATATTATATTCTTATTAATAACAAACTTTAAAATTATTTAATAGAATATATTGTAGATCTATATACTTTATATACCGGTATATATATTAAAACATTAAAATCTATTACTGCGTTAAGACAACTGTCATCAGTGTCCCGGATCAGATTACACAAGCACCTTTTCACATCGTTGGTTTTTCACGCACTCATCTCATCACTACTGAAATGGCATTTACTTCGGAGCGAATCGCAGTCCCAATCGTCCCAAACGTTTACGTCATTCTGTCTTCTGCTGTCAATCCTTTTGCGGTACTTCCGATCGACGACCTATTTATGGATGTTTAACGAAGCCCTCTATTTACATCAACTAATCAAACACGCCTTCACTCAGCCTCCACTCACACCTCTTATCATATTGGCCTACATATTGCCGGCCACCACAACCTTCTTTTACATTTTGATCCGTGCACTCACTGATGGCATAGCCATTAGCCCAACCATTTTGATGGTCACATCGACCCTAACTAAGAATCAAAGCCAAACAATCATTGGTTCTCACAATTCATTTCTGAATAATATTAACAATAATAACATCAAATTGAATGACTCGTATTTGGAGAACCTGATGGAAGTGCTCGACGAGTACGAAGACGTCAGTCCCATAATAGAGGAGGATAAGTGTTGGCTAATGCCGTCGCCCAACAGTTGGCTCGAGTGGATTATTAATGCCCCAAATCTGGCCATTCTTATTGTGAGTTCATATTCACTCACTTTTAGATTAGTTTAGATTTAGACCCACTTCTGATGCGAAAGAAGTTTTTATTCGAAGTTTTATTAAATTATTAAATTAATTATTTTGAAAATAAGAGACCAAATTTGTTTTTTTATCAAATTCAATGTAATTCAATAATAAACATTTTTACTGGACAAATTATTTAGACAGTTAATTTTTTAATATAATTTTTTTACATGGAACATTAACTTTTTCTTAAACTTATTAATAAGTTATTTGATTTAATTAGTTATTAATAATAACTTATTATCAAGTAGAGTTACTTTTTGTTTTAATTCAGTAAATAAATATTTTGTAGTTTTAACATCGAAATTAAAGTTTTATTTATATGTTCAAGATATAAAAGTTCTATTGGTGACTTTGTATTTTTGACTATTTTTACTGAAATTCTGTAAGTTCTGTCGGCGAAGTTTTATTATTTTTACTAATAATGATTATACTGTATATTAAGTCAATTAAAATATATCTAATCTCCGAATAAAGGCTATAAAATTGAGAATCGTTTAGATTTGACTTAAATTCTTATTTTATATTATTCACTAAGTTTTTGAATTAACAAAATTGTAATCAAATTTAATTTTATTTATTATTGCAATTAAGCTAAATATCTTCACTTATTATTTAAATAGTAATCTGACTAAAAAATTTAGATAAATATAAATTAATTAATCAAGTTTGTTGTATTAAATCAACAACCTAGACTAAATTAATACAAATGATTAAATTTTTAATTAATTGAACTAAAACTTAGTTTGCATTTATTATACACTTTTTTGCGAGCACTTAATGTAAGACAATCTCTGCTAATAATAAGTCAGTTGTTTTTTCGATGAGATTACGACAAAACTTATTCAAATATAAACTTAATTAACAAAAAGTGTGAGTTTTAGGCAATTAGTTCCAAAAGCAATGCTTTTACTGATATTTGCATAAAAAGTTCGTTTTTATTAGCATTTAATTAATTTCTAGCTTTAATGAGACAAAAGAATTTTATTATATATTTTTTATAATTAGCAAAACTATAATATATTAAAAATAAAAATGCATAGAAACTAAAATCATATTTAAATATTTTTAATTATTTTTTAATTTTAGTTATTGAATAGTAAAGCTTCACCCAAGCTTTTTATTTTAGAAATTTTATATTTAAAACAGATTAAAATATTATTTCAGATTTTATTTTAATTTATTTTAAGTTTAAAAATTTTAATTTAATTTAAAAAATTTACCTATAACGTTTAATTAATTAAAGTTTATTAAATTGTTTTTAATCTAGACTAAAACACAATTACTTTACTTGAAAACTAAAATAATGTTTAAAAACGCAACAATTACTGATTTTTTGTTTTATTATATAAATAAAATAATGATTATATTTTAAAATAATTATTAGTTATTATTTGATATAATACAATATGACAAAACTTGCTGACAATTAATTCTAAATATTAATTGTTTTAAAAAAATTTGATTTTTATCAAATTAAGTTGATATATTCTTTGTTTTAATCAGGTATAGCCGAAAATAAGCACGGTATAAAGTTTTAGAAAATGTCCGATATTTTACTCATAAGCTTTGATTTACATTAGCTTTGGTTTACTGTACATTAGTTTTGATTTAAATTGACTACAGTTTTAATAATTAATATTTTTGCCCAACATTTAATCAAACTCTGTACTCTATTCTCAGGTAAACTGTGTATTCCTGGTATTACTACTACGTGTGCTGTGTATTAAGGCCTCCTCATCCCTGGGTTCTCAGCACAACAATTCGGGTCATATAACTAATTCAAGCGGAGGAGTGATTACCCGACAGAGTGTTATGGTATCACTTCGGGCGGCAATACTATTACTACCTCTCTATGGACTGCACTATCTATTTGTCGTTTATAGACCTAATATTGAGTAAGAATTTGATCCGGAATTTCATTTTGCAATTAGTTTCGATTTCTAATGATTCTTATTGTCAATTGTTTTTTATCTGTGAATTAATCGATGTATTTATAAAAACAATAGAAACTGTTGGTTATCTGAAGTTTACCATTACTTGTCGTTAACTCTGGATGGTTTGCAAGGAATGATGGTTTCCATTATTTTTTGTTTTGCCAATAATGAGGTATTTTTTAATTAATTTTGATTAGAATTTTGTTTCATTAAGAATAAATTGCATAAATAATGAGTTGTAACTATTGTAACTAATTTTTACATATTTTCTTAATTTGTTTATAAAAAGATAGGCCATTTTGTAACATTATTATTCAGCATTTTATATTGTTAAAATATTTAAGTTTCAATAGCGAGAACATTTTAAAATTTTTATTTGTATAATGCATTCATTTATGTTGTTAAACATTTTAAAATATAATTTAATGTTAATAGTTAAAATCAATTTTTTAAGTTTTAGAATTAATCAAAAACAGCATGAGACATTAATAAAAGTTAATACTTTAAAATTTTGGTAACATACATTTAATGTTTCTTAATTATAGTAACGTTTAATATTTTTAGATGACATTATTTAACATTTTAACTGTGCTATAATAACTAGCCACTTTAAGTTAACAGAAAGTATTTACTTTCATTAATGTCTCATGCTGCTTTGGGTTAACTCCGATTTTATTTTTTTTAAGTTAATTTTAGCCAGGGATCGAGAAGGTCGGCCAATTCAGGAAGGATTAAGGAAGGGATTTTTCCAAAAACGCTCAAAAATCTATATATTTATGATAAAATTTTGTCTAATTTAACTGGATTTAAACTAAATTTAGTTAAATTAACTGGATTTAAATCGGGTTTAGCACCAATTTAGAGAAAATTTTCTAATTTTGACCAAAAAACCAAGGGGGTACCTTTTCGCAGACAAACAGCTAGGGGGGAATAAATTCAAATTTTTAAAATCAGGAGAATTTTTGGCTAATCTCCCTTTACGATCCCTAATTTTAGCTATGGATGCATAGCGCATAATAAAAAATAATAGTAATTTATACCTTACATTTTTATATATTTCAATATATAACAAAAAAAATCCAAATTAAGATTTTTAAATAACAATATATAATACAAATAAAAATTTAAACGTGTTCTCATTATTTAAACTTAAATATTTTAACAATATAAGTTGCTGAATAATAATAATGTTAAAAAATGGCTTACTTACGAGCAAAGTTTGACGTCTCATCAGCATATTTTTTTAATTAATTTTAAAAGAAAGTACTTTATAAATGATGTAAAATTTAATGTATGCTTTTGTAAAAATTAGTACAACAATACTATCAATATTTTGGCTTCACTGTCACACACGTTAAACAAAGATTTCTCACAAAACGCGTGTGACTGTGAAGCCCACAATGATATTGCTGTACTTCACAGAAGACATACAAAAGGCATATATAAGATTTTTTAAAAATTAATCTAATTTAAATTATGACCATGTAAAATTGGGCAAATGTTTAATTAATTTTTCAATATTTATAAAGTATTTTCTTCTAAAAATAATTTTAAAAATATTCTGGTGTGACGTTATGAGATTTTGCTAGTTAGATTTGAAAAAATAAAATTTAAAAATATATAAACTAGTTAAAATAAAGACTGCTTATTATTTAGTCAAATACCAATTACTTTATTTTAATTTTTTAAAACATCATTTTCTATTTAATTGACAAAACAGCTAAATATTTTCGTGATTTAATTATAGTTTAGTTATGAGATATTTGACGAAAGTTTTATGAATAGATTTTTTTGTCAGAAATATTGAACGAGAATTATTTCAACATTAAAAATAAATAAAATACAAATTAATAATTTTTTGTTTCTATACTAAATTTAAAACATGTTCTAATAAATCAAAAATGAATTTAAGTATAGAAACCAAAGATTATTATTTAATATTTTATTTTTAATTATGAGATTTAAAAAAATTAAACATCAAATGAGTGGTCAATTTGTATCAAAAAAATATATTGTAAAAAGAATTGTTTTGTCAAGTTAGATATGTATATGATATTAAATATTGTATATATAAAAAAATTTCTGTACAATTAGATCCGATATCTATTAACCCGATCTCTGGAAAGGGTGAGCACTAGACAGAGAAGTACAACAATTTATATGACGGAAGTGGTCGCGACTCAACAACATTAGAGTCAAATCAAATCAATAAAAACTTATTAATTGAGAAAAATTGAAAATAAAATCTATAAATATTTGTTTAATTAAATATTTCTAATTTATTGCTTACATATTAATGTGTATTAATTAACATTCTATTTGTGACAAAACTGAGTTAAACCGGAAGAGTGCTAACGAGCGAAAGACTGCGATCAAGTCTATCAATATGTATATTTAGAGCTGGGCAATTGGTGAATCGCCAGTAGAGGCACCAGTAGTAATCCAATGCATTTTAAATGGGATTAATAAGAGTGACCTCTACTGGCGATTCACCAATTGCCCAGCTCTATGTATATTAGTTGTATTAACTTGTTAAATTCTTGTGAATGCCTTTCAAAGTTTGTTATCTCTATTGGTTCACAATTGAAGACAATTTATTAAATACAAAAAACAACAGAAAACAAAAAAATCTGAGAAAATATTTGATTTATTAATACTTAAATATATAATATTTCCAACAAAACTGAACTAAACCGGAAGAGTGTGAACGAGCGTAGAATTGCGATCGAATCAGACAAACATTGGGTTTTGTCGTTCTGTTGATAAGCACTCGTCTACTCGATTCAGGTTAAGTCGAGTCTAAACCAATCCAAACAAATCCAATTTTCTTATTTATGACAAACTTTTTCGTATATCTGGTTCTATTCGAGACATTCTTTAACCAAATCTAGTGCTTCAATGAGAATGAGACGATTGTTGAGCGCATCTGTTCGCCACTTATTGCTCTTCATATCTTCGATTCGAAACCGCAATTTCACTATATTTGTCGGTTTACCGATATGAGTGAGGGTATGGTGTAAAAGATTATCAGGCCAGCTCAATGCACGTCCAGTTTTTAATTCGTAAATGGTCAATCCGACCAGGCTTGTTTAACACTTCTGGTGACAAGTGACAAATGCGTGCCTCCAATACTGTCCAATAAGAGGTACAGCAGTTAACGATTTGATTGTTTGGATGGAATCATAATCCGAGATCTTAACCCAAAATAATCTTTTATCCTATTTATTATCAAAATATTGGGTTCTTTGATATGGCAATGGGCCATTCCTTCCTATTTTATCCTTTTTCATTTTTGTATTTTATATTTTAAAACCAAAAGTTATCTATTATACAAACAATGTTAAACAATTCTCCTTTTATCAAGTTCACATTTGTCAACTTTTCACTTTTATCCCTCATAGCCTTCTCGATCTTTGCAAGAAAGTCATTTGCAAAGACGAGAATACCAAAAGAAAAATACTGTAATAAAATGTCAAAATTTATTAATTAAACAAAAAATGCATAATTACTATATTTTCTAATAAAACTAATATTATATTTAATCACATTTTTTTCGAAGAATAAAAAAAGTTTTTAAAACAAAATATTTAATTTGATTTAATAAATAAATACTATAATACAATATGAGCTATGGCTTCAAACGCAATCTAATCATCAATTGTTTAGCAGTTAAGTAGTTTTTCAGCTCAGCTCAGCTCAGGTCAATTTCAATTCAATTACAATCTTATTATTAAAATTTATTTTTTATTATCGAAAGCGCGAGAATTATTTTGACTTTAACTACTGTTATATTAAAATTCAAACTTTTAATTAATATTTAGTTTAAAATCAGTCTTCAATTCAATTATTCAATTAAATTCTTGTATTAAA